>QKQZ01046607.1:0-32810 GCA_003595255.1 Solenopsis fugax
CGGGCATCGTCAAGGCGTTGTACGTGGCGAGGAAGCGCAATTTTCAAATCGTACCGCGTGCAACATCGATCCCGCATTTCTCACCGTCCGTCCGAGGCGTGTCCGAGAGCAGTTGACGAATTTACCCCGTGAGAGGACCCGGTCGAAGCCACGGTCGGTCGAGCTCCGGTCGTGCGGGGAGCGGAGTGGCTCGCTCGGGCCCGGTAATACGATAGAGTTAGGTAACTAGCTACGTTATACCTTGGCAAACCCATTATATCGCTCTGGGAATCCTTTGGGAAATAGTCTATAGCGCTGCCGGCCCGGGCTTCGATCAACCGTGAAATGTAGTCCGATACGTATTACCGGGTGCAGTACCCAATACGTTCTGCCGGCATCTGGGCGTATAGTGCACCATCACGGCGCGGCGGCAACGGCGGCGATGGTGGGCCGCGTTACCTTCCGCTAGCGGAGAGAATTACCGAGCCTACTATGCGCTTAGGATTCCGCCTTCGCGTGGAATTGCCGCAATTTCTCTCTCGTTCGACCAGAGCACGAGCTCGTAGTTTGTCGTTCCTAAACATGCGACACGCTAACATATTAACCCTCGACTACTGGCGGTTGCGTTTGCGTAACGTAACTAGTACAGCAGCCTCAACGCGACCCCGATAGACGAGTGACGTCATAATCGAGGGTAGTTCACAAACAACTAATTTTGGAATTTCTCATTCAGCCTTGTAAAATTAACTTGAGCTTAATCAAACTTACAGGAACTGTAAACGTGTGTCACATCATCCTATTCAGGTGGCACAGCACTCTTTTGACTTCAAAAAGTATGATTCTTCTTCATGACTTTTTTTTTGAAAGAATATACAAATTACAAGGATCATGTTTTTTTGTAAATGAAAATACAAATTTTTGATTACCAATTACAATTTTTATTTCAAATTTCACTGAAAAACCCCCTACAGCGGTAATATCTCCGGTACAGCGAAATATCTCCGACCTACTTCGTGTGAAACAAAAAATTCAAAAAGGGTCTTAAAGTATATTAAAAATTGTAGCCCCTATAATCGGATGCGATTTTTAAATTTTTTATTTTTAATAAAATGGCGGACTTTCAAACAAAAAATCCATTTTCAGCAAAAATAAATAAAAAATTGGGCAAAATAAAGCATCCAATAGGGACTACAATTTTTAATATACTTTAAGACCTTTTTGAATTTTTTGTTTCAAATAAACTCTGAGTCGGAAATATTTCTGTACCACAAGGCCTAGAACAAGAGGAAGGAGGATATTTTTCAGTAAAACTTAAAATAAAAAATTGTGATTGATAGTCAAAAATATGTACTTTCATAAAAACAAAACTCGATCCTTCTAATTTGTATATCCTTTCCAGAAAAAAATCATACCAGGAAAAGGCGTACTTTTTTGAAAACGAAAGGGTTCTATGATACTCTAAAATCCTGGAAAAATATTTGAGATATTTAAAATTTAGATCAATAAAATTGCGATAAATAATAAAAGTATTCGCGAATTAATTTTTAGTTATTTATTTTATAATGCTTTATAAAACAAAACTGTAGCTTAAAAACTACGGAATTGTTCCTGTATTGTGTAATTGCATTCTACTTGCGACAGCAGATTGAAGAGCAATGTCATTTCACCGTTCGCGAGTTCGCGACGAATAAAATAAATCGTAACAAAAAAAAATATGATATCGTAGCGAGTAAAAAAAGGAACAGTATTTTCGAAAAATCATCCCGTTAATTCTTACAATCGATTATATTCAAACAAACGAATATTGACTATAGGAGACGCGTATACGGACGCCACATCGCCATGTCCCCCGGTCGGCCTCGACGATGGAACTTTTATGAAAACGGCGCGAATGAGCGCTCGACAATATTTGATTAGATTTTACAAACAAACGCACTCGGACGAACGCGCGACATACACGTGTAATGAATTTACATCGCGCCCCGGCGCGATTGCCTCTTTTATTCATTCGGGAGAGCGCTTGTCCTCCACTGCCCTTCTGCCCTCGCCCGCGAAACGATCATGAATTCAATGGTTTCCGATAACAGCGGGGTGAGGTCCATGGAGGGGAGGGGGTGGAGAATATAAAACAAAAAGAAATCGCTCGCGTATCGACAGTAATTTACATAGGGGGAGAGCGTTTCCGAAGGTAACGCTCGCGCGACGCCGGAAAATAAATGTTCGCTCGATCTCGACGGTCTCTGTGATGCACATTCCACACTCGAACGGAGTCGTCGTTGTGCACTTATGCGCCCGTGCGTCTTTTGAAATCAACAGGCTCAACGGCGAATTTCTTAAAGTCGTCGGCAACGTTGAGCATTGTGAATAGAACCAAGTATTATTGATACGTCCCGCATAGAAAAGTTTCTGACAACGCGCGCATCATTTCTTTCAAGTAACCGATGCATTGAATCGCGTTTGAACAAGGTAAATATTTTTGCTTTTATTCACTGAAGGAAACGTTGCCGATAAACGTCGATGAGGACATCGGTGCATTTGCTTACATTCGAAGTTTAGAATTGATTCTACAAGCTTTTCGTCTTCGAAAGTCGAACAAGAGCGGAAATTGTTTCGTCACTTTTTTTTAAATAATAAACATTAATTTAAATGCATGATTTAAGGATATACAGTCTCTGCAAAGTAAATAAAATTTGGAAATGTGTTTAATGTTAACACTTCAAATAAACTGCATATAAAAGTTGTGTGAATAAGATTATATTTTTATTTAATGAATTAATTTTTATAGTTTATTTACTCTATTTATTACTAAAAATTAAATTATTTTTTTACATTTAAAAAATCTCAATTTTTTTGTGTAAGTATTTTAAGTATTCAAAATAATTTATACAAAGTTATATTGCGATTGTTTGCTTAGTTATTTTGTAAATAAATAAATTTTTAATTTACAAAACTGATCTTTGCATCGCAATGAAACTTTACATGAATCATCTTAAATATTTAAAGTACTTAAATAAAAAAAATTCAGATTTTTTAAACTATTTCTTATTTCATTATTTCATTATTAATTACATTTTCATTAAAGCACATGTCTACTTTTTATTGAAATAACTTTTTATCCAGATGGAAAATCGCTGCCAATTTTTTTACTACTTTCAAATGCAATATAAAACAATCTGTAACTTTTTCATAATTTTCTTAATGCTTTGAGAATCCTATACATCCTTAAATCGGCATATATTGACATTATCACTTATAATGACATTAAGGCGAAGTCAAGGAAAATTATTTGATAGTTCCATTAAAATTTTCTAAAGGTTTTCAAAATAAAAGGAGACATTCTCTGAGATTTCCCAAAGTTTGTCCGAAAAGTTGATCTTATGATCAAAAAAAGGATGCAGTCATACGCTATTACTTCTCCGTTACGATGCTGTAATGCACCGAAACGTGGCTCTCGGCACGAACCTTCCATTTTCGGACTAAACACATGAATTCGAACACGCTAAAGCCAGAACGGCGCACAAATTCGCGAAACGACACTAATGGTGGTCAAGCTGACTCCTACGGCACAATACCGGTATCGGCGTGCTATTATCCGCAAGTTTATTGAATGTTAAAGTTCTATAGAGAATTCTCCATTTCGCGCTCGCCCGGCTATATTTCGCCGTCAGTAAGTACGTCGTTGCTACGTAGCCAGTAATTGGCACGTCAGGACAATGCGGCGTATCAGCGAAATTCCGCCTTGGCGTTCATTTAATCAGAAACTACAACAGTACCCATCGAATTCCTTGCTGTTTAACAAATCAAACGTCGGGGATACCTCCAAGTCGTGCTTATAGTAAAATTGACTCAATATATACATAATAGTCCTGTCGGGGGATATTTCGCGGGACATAGTATCGAATAGCATTGCTCAGAAGATCATTGTATGATTTAACTGACAGTTTAGTTTGATTCTAGAATTTTCTACGTTTTCTTTTCACCTTCTAAAAGTATATAATTTTAATTACACATAAACAAAAATAAAAATTATTTTTTGCGAAATTATCTACAACGTAAAATATTTCTCTAATAGAGAAATAATAATAGAATATTTTATGTTTCAAACCGCATTAGAAAAAAATATGAAAGAGAAAGATATAAACAAAACAGTTTAAGTAAGATACAAACATGTAAAAGGATATAAGTACTATTGTTTCAACTATACAATTTTTAAGAGAAAATGGTGCAAATTTTATTTTCGTTTTTCAAGAATTCGTTTTTGCAGATTTCATATAGAAAAATAATGTATCAATTATGGGTTTTTATTTTTTCTAATTACCTAAGCTAATTATGTTTTTATCAGTATTATACAGTACAACGTTTAGTTTCCGTAATTAGAGAATTACGGGGATGCCGTTTTAGAAGGGGTAAGCTAATATTGAAGACTTTCCTCTAAATATTCGATCACAATCATAAAAACAATTTTTTTTTTAATTTCTTCTTTGCGTACGCTGTTATCGTAGCAAATCTTAAAATAGATAAAAAAAGGATTTAACTTTATCAGAAGTAATCCATTATAATCATATCGTTAAAAGCGAGCGTTATCGAGGTCGTGCACCTTTTAGCGTAGCCGTATAAGGGCCCTACACGCGTTAGACGAGATAGGTGCAAGCGAAATGATTCACGAGCGACAGGAATAGAACTGTGACCGTTTCCCCTCACGTTCCTCTTCAGGGTCGGTGAAGAGCCTTGAAGAGCCCGTGGGGTCGGCAGTCGCCGTAGTACGAGGATGAGAAGCTCGTGCTTTCGCATGAATTTTTTCGACCCAATGGAAATAGTGTGAATTACGACTCTTTAGCCATTAATCGATTTAATTCGAATAAAATGCAATACAGAAACTGTACCGCGTCATTTGTATTGTATCATATATATTATCATAGAGATTCATTGCAACATTGCATAGAAATTAATGCGATAACATTAAAATGTAAAGCTACGTATTTGCATGTCGCGAACAAAGGCAATATACCTTTGCAATAATGGCCATTGTGTACGAAAGGATTAATCTTGATATCTCAGTTACTTTTCAAGTAGATCTGCAGAAGCGAACATTTTTAAATCGCATCAGATAGTTAATGAAGAACTGTTTTCTTTTCCTGCTCGCACTCAAGATATGGATAAGTTCTCTTCGTTCGCCGAAGACGTGACGCTCGCCCGCTTCTAGCGCATCTAGCGGCACTGTCAAGGTAAATTTATCTATTTCTATAATCCATTACAGATAATTCATTCGATTGACAAAAGTATTTCGCAATATTAATTTGAGAATTATATTGAAAACTATTTTAATTTTAAATTTATACAATTTACCATACAATAAAATTCATTAGCATCAAATTTGAATATTCGAGAAATTCTTCAATAAATTGAAAAATACAATAATTCTCCAATATAATTCAATGATTCCTGTGTTATTTTATACATTCCTAGAATAATAATTTCATATGAATTTCTCCTCTAAAAAATAAATTACTTTTTTATGATTAGAATAGATTTTTAGTTTTAAATATACATCCTGAGAAAAATTATATTTAAATTAATGAAATCGTTTCTTTAACTTGGTTTTTTTAAGTTGAAGTGAAAATATCTTTGTAAAAAATAAAAATTTATTTAATTTCAAGAAATGATGTTATTAATCTTTTTAAAAGTAAATAAATTATTTCTTTAATTTAATTTAAACAAATAATTCAAAGAAAATACTGACAGAAATGTAAGAAACAATTTAGTTGTTTTAATTTTAAAAATATATTGTTTTCATTTAAAGAAAGATTGGCGATGCATAACCAAACTATTTCTTTAATTTTAATAAAAGAAACAATTAAAAAATTTCTTCAAATCAAAGAAACTTTCCTTTAACCATATAACAATTTTGAAACAAATATTTTTGGACTCAAAAAATCTTTCTCTGGGTGTACTTACGATTTGGTAAAGACTACTAATTTTATCATTCATTAGATTTATTATGTCGTCCATTTAGGCTTATCACGTAGCTTATACGTAATAAGTTTAATGTTTTATTTATGTTTTACGGTCGTTGATGTAGAATTGCTTTGCGATTTGTGATCTGCCTCGAGCGCGTGAATTATCTCGAAATACGATACTGTCAATGGACCAACGCGCGCCAACAATAAACAAACCGCTCACGGCGGCGCAACGAAACGCCGGCGGCATCCGTGGATTCGCCACCGATTTCGAAATATTTAGCGACTACCCCGAAGCGTGAATCCGGCACCCGACGGACGATGCCGTCCGAGCGCATTTATCTAGATAATTCAACGCGCGCGATCGCGCGATACCGATGAGAGGAGAACTAACCATCGATCTTCGTTGGCGTTCTTTCTGCTTGCAGCTTGCACATCGGGACATTCATCGTGTTTTGTTTTATTGTAGCCTCACCCATCCGCCCGCCCCTCGCTCCCTGTTCCCATACAGATTCCAGCATCCGCGACTTCGCCCCCCACGCTCTTCTCGGGCTCTCCTCCTGGAGCGCGCTCTCCCGCGCTTCCGCCCTTCATCATATTACTATCATCCACCGATTCGCGTAATCGCCTCGAGCACTCGACGCTGCTCGCCCACCGTCACTTTTTTCCAATTTTGCTCACCCAAACCGTCTTCCTTCTATCCATCATTCTTCTATGTTATCTTCTTTCTCTACCGTTTCGTCCACTGTCCACCGTCATCCTCTCAACATCGATTTGCTTCGAGACGACGACGGCGGCAGCAACCAACGGAAAATATCATCGTTTTTCAAAGGTAAGATGCAACTTTATTATATCATTGTGATTTCGCAAGAAACCTCCGCGAGATTTTCGTGTCGTGCGTCGCGCAGGGTGTCCTATATAGCGGTAAATGGGCCTTTTAATTGGAATTTTACACTCCGACCTGAACTTTTTTTCAGCGAATATTAGTGATAACATATCTCGCAAATTTCTCATTTTCAGCATTAAATATCTCAACGAATAAATCTTGCATTTAGTCTTCCTTAATCCTCCGTGATCCAACAATTTTTTTTTCGCTACTTTCCTAGTGCAACCGGGCTACTGGTGCTTGATAGTGTTTTTGAAAAGATTTTTGGGTTCTAAGAAGTCTAATGAAATTCTGATTCCAGAATACTATTTCACAATTGTTTGACCTTTTTCATTATTTTTTTTGTGTGTTTTTGTCTAAATTTGTGACAGAATAATTCAAAATTGAAAATTTGTCTGGAACTTCAAATTCTTGGTTAGATCACGAAGGGTAAAGATAAATTCAAGCTGAAACAATTGTAAATACTGAAAAATAATTTAACTACTTATATTCTCAAAATTTCTCTATCACACTGAGAAAAAAAGTTAATATTCAAAATCAAAGATGTTTTCTTCGAAATTTATTAAATATATATATTTTTGTGAAATATATCTCATTTTTCTTACACTAAGAAAAAAAATTCCTAAATTTCAATAAATATTTATTCGAATAATACAAATACAATATTTACTTACGGTACATAAATATTTATTGTATAAGAAAAAATTATACTTAAATTAAATTAGTGGTTCTTGTACTAAATAAATATATATTTACATTTAGTCAATATTTTATTAGTACTATTCGAATAAATATTTATTAAAATTTAATAATTTTACCTTCAGTATAGTAATTGATTTATTTGCTAGGAATAAAATTTTATTTCGCATTTATGATAGAATTTAATTCAGCGAAATGAATTTATATCCCACAAATAAATTTTTAAATAAACTCTTCTTAGAATCTTATCTCAGTATAGAGATTCTTCATTCATAATGCTGAGAATTCCGCAAAAATCGAGAGCCAAAGTTAGCTTGACACTTAATTAATTTAAGTAAAAAGTCGATTATTATCTCGACATTAAAATAACCACTATTCTTCTTGGTTTTCCTTCTATTATCTACCGTTGAAAGAACACGCAATGGTTCCGCGACACTCTGTACGACAGCAAAAAGTTGCCGCAACAGCCACGTCACCCTCCTGATGAACGGAGGAAGACGGAGCTGCTTTCGCGGCGCGCCGATATAAAGGGGTTCAACGGGTTCCCCCGTGATTTATCGTCCTGGCGAAGGGTAGCTGAGTCCTTGCGACACGAGTCACGTGCCGTGTTCGAAGTTGAAGTTGCGCGACTCGGCGCAAAATGATCTTCATTGCCGTTCGAGGCTGCGTCGCCGTCGAGAGTAAATTTCGTTCACGACCTGTCCACGACTTATGGGAGAATTTTTGTCCATAATTACACATCCCCTACGAGGCCTCTCCCGCCATGATTCGCGTGAATGCCTCGGCCACGAGGTGCCGCCGCTCAGCGAAGAAAAATACGGGAAATGAAGTTTTGATCTTCGCTCTTTTTACACAATTCGCGTTATCTTACGTTCCTTCGAACAGGCTCTTACGGCTACCGGAGAGGGTCACAATCGAATATCGATAACTGTTCAAAGAAAGTATACGTATGTACTCAGGGAACATACGTATATATAACTGTATATCTCATGCAATAACGTCCAGTGCTCCCCGGTGTCCTTAGACGGCGCTACGTCGGGCGGAAACGATACGGCTGACCGTTTTTCGTAAAGAAAAACCGCGTAAAAAGAAAGCCAAAGGGTAAAAGCTGAAAACTACGCGCGGTAAGAAAAGAGACCTGTGGGTATACGAGCGAGTCGGATGTCTCTGCGGAGCTCTTTGGTAAGCTCGTAGCAGTCCTCGCGCGATGCCGAAAGCTCTTTGCGGGAGAGCTCCGACCATACGTATCTTTGAAACGCACGTCGCATAAACGCTTCGCGTAAAAGCTACTCCGCGTAGCCGGCTATACACACGACAGGATACCCGTATATTAAGGAAGAAAAACACGAATCTCGCGGCCGGAACGAACGTCGAGCGCAAAATTTCTCTCCACTATATCGACATTCTTCCTTCCTCTGTCTTCTCCGCCAGTGCAAGATTGATAATGTGCGATATTTATTCGCGTGCATTGTGTAAAGATTTGTCCTTTGAATTATTAATTACGCCCGACATATTTAGTATCTAGTACGATACGAAAGGGAGGCGAGGAATTAGTTAACCTACGATTAGAATTCACTAATATTAGCGGAAGGAACTTAAGACAACATGACAGCATATACTATCGCGCATCGAAACGTTAGCTTTGTTAGTTTCAACTATGCCATGCCCCAAAGTGATCGCGCTCATATCACGTGTCCCTTCGCTAGCTGAAGAGAAGGAGCGTTAGATGAGCATTCAGACATGTACGTGGATGTACAGATATATGTATATGTATAATCTTAATGCGTCTGTAATGGACTTGCAAACTATTCAGCACGCGCGAAACTCGCGTTAACTTAAGCACGGTTACAAAGCCGATAGTTGTTAACTTCCGGGATAAGACGGAGGGGAGAGCCTTAAGACACCATACAAGTGCTGGTTACCGTGTTAGACCAGCCAGAAACTTTGCCGAAAACAAAGGTCATTAATAATTTAACCAATAAAAGGATAAAATAAGAAACTCACAGTTTAAATGAATAATAAAATACTTTGAAGGCAAACGTGAAGCAAAGCTAATGATAGCGCGATAATATATTTAAAGAGTAATAGCAAATTACGTCAAATATCTGAACATCTCTGTAAAAATGTTTGAATATCTAATGCTTCTTTCTAATGCTTCATTGCGATAATTTCTTTCGTGTTATTTTACATTTAATTACTATTGAAAGTGAGACGATTTTTTTAGATATCAATATTTATATAGGAAATATATTTTGCATATCTTTTAATAATCTTTTTAATAAATTTACTTTCATGTGATTAATAATTCGGTTGTTTCTAAGAACGTTTCTTTTTTTTCCCCCAAGAGAGAAGTATCATCAAGTATAAATTTACTCTAACAATCTTACGATGTTTTAGATAAACTCAGATCACTAAAAATTAAAATTAAAGATCTATAAAAAATCTATAAAAAGTACTAAGATCCAGCTTGACCGTAGGCGTTCTTATTTCAATTTGTTTGTATTACATTAACGGTCGAATATCTCCAATTTTTTAATTAAAGAACAGAGAAAAGTTATGTTTAAATTGAAATCGTTTCTTTAACTTGGGTTTTTTAAGTTGAAGTGAAAATATCTTTGAGGAAAATAAAAATTTGATTTTAAAAAATAACATTATTAGCATTTTTTAAAGTAAGTAAATTATTTGTAAATTATTTATTTAATTTAAACAGATATTTTTTTTAATTCAAAGAAAGTACTGACAGAAATGTAAATAATTTAGTTTTAAAAATATATTTCTTTCATTTAAAAAAAGATTTGTGTTACACAACTAAACTATTTCTTTAATTCTAATAAAAGGAACAATCAAGAAATTTCTTCAAATCAAAGAAACTTTTAATTATATAGCATTGCACCAATTTTTTTGATTTAAATATTTTTTGAATCAAAGAAATTTTTCTCTGAGTGTATCGTACGTTATACAGAAATTTTTCAATAATATTGTTCTTGTGTTATTCTATTTTACAGTAAAGACTATCATTTATAACTGTTGCTTAATTGCTTTCATAATTCTTAATTGTTTCAATCAATAAATTCGACTGATACGGGTAGACTGAAAAAAAAAATGTCTCAAATGTCCCGAACGCGACAATTAATATATTAATTTTTAATTAACCCCAAGTCAACCGACATTGTCTCATAGAATCGATAATCCGCATCAGAGCGTCGGGCAACCGCACAACTTTCCCAAAAGTAACAAACGATGGCTCGGATATGTCAGCCCCGGTGATTAACGATAGCTCGCGGTTCGTGTTCTCCCGCTCATTGCTAACGATCACCGTCGATGTCAACGTGATTCATTTCATCAATTATCGCCGACCGAGTTCTCACTGGCGTGACGATGACGGCCGAATAATTCGCCGATGATCCTCAACTGCGAGCAAATCCTGTCGGTATTTTACATGGATAATCAAAAGACATTTTATCGGCTTCTTACGACTTGATCAAGTATCTATCGGATAGGCTAACGATTATGAACATATGAACTTTTTGTCTTTAATTTTAAGCAATATGTTGACATAGTTACAAATTTTTTGACAAAGATATAAATTTTTGTTATTTTAAATATTAAAACAATATTTTTGTAATTCGATTATAATGAAAAATAATAATATATATAATTTATCGTTTCAATAATAATATTGATATTCTTAAAATAATACAAATTATTGAATCTTTGGCTAAATGTTTATCTTCAATAAATTTTAAAGTTAGACGTAATTGCTAAATAGTTGATCTTCAATCTTTATCTTTACTCTTCAGATTTTGTTCACTGACTCGTTGATTAAGATTCGAGGATTTGTCAATAAAACGCGCGGTCCTTCCGACGCCAATCGACGTAAGAACCGATCTCGACGAATCTAACGATCGTGGATAAGCTTAATGGTCCGTTCTAATTAAAAGGCCCATTATCGCTGCTAAGTACTACTTGACAAAACCGAATCCGGAAACCGCATCTATTACCTATATTCCAGCTGCCTGTAGTGCGAATGAGTCTTAATGACTTTCAATAATTTGCAAGCTCGAGACAACAGAAAACAAAGAACGATCGAAGTAAATGCCAAATTATTAGAAAGTTATTAGAAAGACTTGATTACCTCGATTAAATAATTGCAAAAACGATTAATTAGATTTACAACAACCGAATCATTTTACAGAGATTAATTCTCCCCAAGATCGTTAATTACGCTAATCTCAATTAAACTCCTTTCCCTTTCGAAAAGCATGACGCAAGGAATTGAAAGGCGATAAACTCGTCTATAAAATATTGCTTTACAAAAAAATAGAGAAAAGATTCAACGCAGCCTTCCTACCATTGAATAATAGTTGAATTCTTTACACTGAGGAAAAATTACTAAATTTTAATAAAGATTTATTCGAAACTAATGAAATATTTACTAGATGTAAATATATAGGTATTTATTCAGTACAAGAAATACTATTTAATTTAAATATCTTTTTTATTATAGAATAAATATTTATGTACCGCAAGTAAATACAATATTTTTTTTTATTGTCAAAAATTTATGTATATTAATAAGATCTTTTATCTATTTTTTTGTTATCCGTTTTTATTTTCGAAAGTTCACATTTTATTCATTGATCAGTATTTTGATGCTAAAATGCTGTCTATTGTTTCTGGTTTATAATTACCATCCATAATCGAGAAGAAACGTCTGATACCTAGACATATTTAATGACTTCGCTACTCTCGCATTCGGACTTAATCATTCAGCGTTCAGCTCTGAGCAAAAGCACAACCATGTCCCCCTTTGCTTTCCCCCCAATCTAACAGTTTCCTCGGGGGAGGCCGGTGACTCTGATGCTCGTAGATAAACTTAATGGTCCCAGACTAATTAGGCCGGAAAGAGCCGACGGCATTAGCGGCACCTTTCGTGCTACAGGAATAATTTGGTCCACCACTTCCTGCCGCAGGAGAGCCTCAGGAGACGAAGCGAGCCGCCGACCAACGTCATCCTCACACACATCGCATCCTGGACCGTCGTGAGTCGAAATTTCGTCAGCTAACCCTCGCGGAAGCCGTCGCGCTGAGCGTACTTTTTCGCAAGACAAAAAGAACCGGAGATGTGGCGGAAAGTTTTAACTCTGTTTCCGGCGCTCTTCCTGGACTTCGCGACAAAGGTGAGAACGAAGACGCGATGTGTTACGAGTCTGTTCAAAGGAGAACGTTTGACCGAAAGTTTGGCGAAAACATTCTTTTCCGAAGCAATCAGAGACGCGGTCAATGCTCGCGGAATAAAGGAAACAAGTCAAAGTATCCTACTATCCCGGAAAAAAAAGAAGTTAAATTAAAATATTTTAACTCGCAAGTGAATTCCCGGAGTTTGCTACAGAGTGAAATTTCCCTTGGATTCTTTTTTATTGGCATTTTACAATTTACAACGATTTTATTTCAAAATTGTATAAAGAGAACAAATTACTAAATTTTTACGTAAAAAAAAATTTTTAAAATTCTAAAATTCTAAAAAAAATCTTAAAATAATTGATTATTGTCGAACCAACGTTAGTATAGATAAAATCGCGCATGATTTATCGATACGAAAGTCTTTCTCATGAATAACTGAGTCTATCGGCAAGTAGATATCGATCGCATTTAGGTAATCGCAATCGCGTACTCGGAATACGTTTGTAAAAATAACCAGCACGCGAGAAGGATAAAATGGAATTCCTATTTAGATGCCCTCCCCATTCGTCAAAGTAAAGACGGAATAAACTACAGTCGAGCACGTCGATTCCATTATTCGCCATTAACGGCCGCTCGTTTGTCGAACGACGAGAGTGAAAATGAAGAAGACGGCACGGGAGATGTTCTATTATACTGAATAGCTACCGAACCTCCGCGAGAAAGACAGAAAGAGGGCAACATACAGGGGGCAGAGATCGCAGCCACGGACGCGTGACACGAAAGGGGCACACACACACACACATACACACACACATTGAGGGAAGCCTTTTGGTCTCTCGATGCTTTATCCATTACCCGTGGTACCGCGAGCAACAACCGTATCGAAACGATATTGCGGATATCACGGCACGAGAGAGAAAAGTTTCGTAGAAAACTGTATCGTATTCTTCCGCTTCTTTTTCCCCCGGCTTTACACACGCTAGCCGAACTACTGAGATTGTCCAACCCCGAACTCCGGCAAATTCGACCACAACTAACGACTATCAAGAGCAAATTTTTCCGTGTTTTAATTTTTATTATTGTATTATTCCTCTATATGTTAGAGTCGCTCGTTGCATCATTTATGTTCAATTTAGGAGAGAGTTGCCAAATGCGTACCACTTAAGCTATTTTTTATTATAAAATTTTTTTATAATAAAAAAATAGCTTAAGTGGTACGCATTTGTCAACTCTCCCCTAAATTGAACGTAAACAATGCGACGCATTTGGTGCTATTTTGGATGCAAATCAAAGTTCGAAATTATAGATCGATGTTCCAGTTGTCTATTATTATATGTTAAATCTATCAGTAATAACAAATTAATTTGTTATAAGCTTTTCTGTAATATGCTGTAAAAAATGTGATTTAGTAAATCAGTCGCCTAAAGCGTACCTGTGGTCTCTTAAATCGCATCGTCTTCGAAAATATCGAATTTATGAATTAAAATAATTAAAAATATAAGGAAAAATTAACTAATATTTATTTTATTAATTTATTGAAAAAGCGATCAAATATTCAATAATTAATAAATAACAATAATGAAAAGGTAAAAACATCGAATTAAAACTGGTTTGAATTAATTTTTGTAATTGACATTTTTCATAACAATTAATAGTTTTACTATTATCACTTATCAATCTTACATTAATATCTTTTCTTTATAGTAAAATTTGTGGTGGTACAAATTAGAAAACTTGATACAGTATAAAAAAAATATCAATTTAATTTTTATAATAATTGTAAATATGTATGTATAATAAATGTAAAATATTTTACAATAAGTCTTCTTTTATGAAAATATAATTCAAAATAAAATTGCATAATTATGTTATTATCAGCTATGTAAGTTGACGAAAAATTTACATCAAATGTATCTGATTTTCTAAAATGTTGATAGCATTCACAAGAAACTTAATAAAATTTGTTAAGTTTTTTTTGTCTATATTACTTATTTCTTATTTACTTTTCACTTTTGTCAATAAATGTTGCTTATATGAAGTAAAAATATAAAATATTGAGTAGGTACGTTTTAGGAGACCGGTATACGCATTCAGCAACTTTCTCCTATATATTTCATACAACATAATGAGAAAATTGGTATTGAAAGGATTTGGTTTCCTGGATTAAGATAGGATAACAATTGAATGGACGATAGACAAGAATGAATCGAGAACAAAGAATTAAAACAATGTTCTTTTTACTTCTAAGGCATTTTATTTCACAGGATGTTCATACTTAATAATTCTTACTGTTTGCTTACAGACTATCGCATCAAGTACTCGCACGTTGCCCAAAGGAAACCAACCCCTTCCACAGACGGGATTAGAAAACTTTCAACGATGCACCTTGCCACCTCATCTGCAAGAAAACTTCGTTCCTCCGTTCGACGGGAAGAAATCATGAGACACGATAACCGCGCAAATGAACGTCGAAGAGAGTATATTACGAACAACTCGCTTACTATTTATAATTCATTCCACCCTGGTTGTTTCCGCGGAGAAATTATGATAGTTAGCTTCTTATGAACCGTGGACATACTCATTGATTATAGATGCGTTTATAATTTTATATCAATGAATTCCAACATAATTATTGAAAGTTACCATCAAATACGTATTTTCTATTACATTAAGTCTTCTCGGTCATCTAATACGTTATTAGTAACATTCCAATACACTTAATGACTATTCAAATATTCTTTTCTATAAGCATATATTTTAGTTCAGATATTTCTTAGTAACCATCCAAGTAACACATGTTAATTCATATGCAATACATTTTATATACGTTTTCTAAACGTATCTAATGTTTTATAATCGTTTAGAAAACGTATGTAAAATCAGTTGCGTTACTAGGGCATGATTTTAAAAAACAATTTGATGAAATAGCGATTTTGAACTTTAGAAAAAAAAGATGATAACAATATAACGCAAGCAAATTCGCAAACTTCTTTGCTACTCTCTTCGCCGAATAATTCATCTCATTCGGTGGTATAACCGAATCGATTTAAACATCGAAATATCGAGGAACGAAAGTGCCCTTCTGATTTCTGGTAGGACAGAA
This sequence comes from Solenopsis fugax, assembly GCA_003595255.1. Classification (NCBI taxonomy): domain Eukaryota; kingdom Metazoa; phylum Arthropoda; class Insecta; order Hymenoptera; family Formicidae; genus Solenopsis; species Solenopsis fugax. The sequence continues at coordinate 15,809 of QKQZ01046607.1, forward strand.
GGAGAACAGTGTCAAAGGTTCTCGTAACGCTCGTTTCTGCCGGGGTTTGTACGAGGAGAACGAAATAAGAGAGGAAAACCGTCGTAAAACCATACCATAGGGCACGCTCAGATCGACGTAGTACCACGGGGATATGTCGTGATATCATTTTACGGGATTGCAGGAAGAGGGACTCGTGAGGATGATCCCGAGTACCGTAATAGGATTTTCGGGATCAGAGCTTTACGCAGGAAGGATTGCGGTATCTTTCGGGCACCAAATAACGCATAACGTGAAATTTCCAGCTTTCAGGATGTAGCTTCAATTAGGAGAATGTCCTATTACGTAAGCCACTTCAGCGAGATTTTAACTATGACCTGACCTGGTTGATAAACGCAAAATAAAATAACTAATCTCATACTGTTAATTATCATGTCGTTCACATAAAGATAAATTGAGATTTAAATAAACTTTCGATATTTTTTTACTAAACTTGACAATTCAAATAAGACGTGCTTTTATTTTTTTTATTATTTTTATCTCGCGACTGTAATATTTTTCCCAAAATTGTTTTCATCTTTTTCTGTTATATTAAATTTTTAGTCTAAAACGTTAATGTTAAATTTTTAAAATTTATATGAGTTACATTATATACACTTTCTCCAATATACTTACTATTTATTTTATAAACAGTACTTTCTCTACGAATTTCGAATATAGTTTGTATAATTTATACGAAAAAACACTAAAGTGTTTGTTACATAACAATGAACATGTTTTCATTATTTCTACCGCATTTTTTCTTCTCATTTTAATTATTTGAAATTTGAAATTATGTTTCAACATTTTGATAACATTTTAATCTCTCAATAATCTCTTTTAATTTATCTTTCTTAGCTGCCCTGCGTTAACTTTGGGATTCAAATATAATAAATTAAGTCTCTGAAAGTAAAATCGCGAAGATACTAAAATTGCTGGCTCAGAACGGTCAGTCGAAAAATTTGTATACAGCCCGAAAGATATACGTCGCAAACCGTTTTGTATGCTAAAAGAGGACCTACCCAACCGCAAAAAGACGCTCTGCGACTCCCGAAGAGATTTCGCCGAAAAGAAATCCAGCCTCAACGACGCGTTCAGGGCGCTCCTATTGTACAAAGAAATCCCTCGTACCCTCTTTTTAGGCGTCCAGCGCAATGCGTCGACTCTCGAACGATCGAAACACCGAGGGGGACTCCGTTCGTCGATTCATCTTTTCCGTTTTCCGCTCGCGGAAAGAACGCCGGAAGTCGAGTAACGGAAGACGACGACGACAACGACAAAACTACACGAGAACGTCGTTTCTACTGCGTTTTCCAATCTCAACGCAATTACGTCGTTACTATTCGACGATGAAATCACATGTACTTTAATTAACGAAGCTCGTAATTAACATTGGTACAAGAGTAACTTCCGCGACCAAAGAAAACAGTTACGTTACCGCAACAAATAGAAAATAAGAACGGAGTAAGAATAAAATGTCATTTTAAATTACGATAATTATGACTTCATACATTAATGACTCATATTGTTTAATGATTCAATTTTATAGATAAATGTTCTGTATTATTAAATTAACAAAAAAAACCTAATTGAATATTTTAAAAATCTTAATTTACAAACCTGAAATCGTTTTTTAAATTTTCCGATTGAATTTCCTTTTTATAAAAACTTATTAAATAAAATATATTCTTTCCATATAAATGGATTAATATTCTTAATTTTCATTTTTTAAAATCAATTTATTATTATTTATAATATAATATAATCTAATTTACTCCGTTTTTATTATTTTAGAGTTGTCAATTATATATAAACTGTTCCGAAATTTTATTAAACGTTTCGATATTTGGGAAGACATTTTCTATAAAGCCAGAACCTTTGTGATATTTGCTGACGACGATAGCCGGCTAGTATCGAGAAGGGAGGAAGTCTCGCATTTCCGTCGACGAGAGTGGACGCACGCGCTTACTTTTTATATTTTAGGGACACAGTTACGTATAGATAGTTTCGTGGGCGAACAAGCGAGCAGAGTGTTCCGAGCCGTTCTCACGCGATGAGAAGCGGAAAGTACTTTACGACTCTAGCTATGTAAACCAAAAAAAAAAAATGAAAGACTCTCGAGCGAAAAGAAAGAGAGATCGTCGTAGCGTATGATGTCCGTGCAAGCTTACTAGTGCCGCTGTGCTTTTTCGTTGAAATCCGTTTCGTCGCTCGTACCTATCGAACGATTTGTATGAAAGTCATCGTGAGTCATCGCGAGACCCGCCGTAACGATCGGTATTTCGCGACATCGACGAGCAAGTTACGACAGTGAACAAAAGCTAATATTAAACTCTCATAAAAAAAAGATACTATTTCTATATACGTGTAATTCTAAATAATTTTACAAAAATGATAAATCGTTATATCATCATATATCAATTATACAATTTTACAAAATAACATTAAATTCTTTGAAATTTTCTATCTCCACATTAAAAAAAAAATATGAAGAGACAAAACAATTTTAATTAGCTAAAATAATGACATATAATATTATGTATATATTAATGAGTATACTGTTTTAATTAATTCATCAACGTTTATCGACATGGCCTCAATTAAAATTTTTCGACTCGCTCAACATCGTGACTCGACTCGAATGCGCAACTACCGAGATGAGACGGCGAGTCCGCGAATAGTGAACAAAAGAAAGAGTGTATTTTATGATATTTTACGCATAAAAAAAAAAGAGAAGAGGAACGATCGTAAATCGAAATATAGCGTTAGTTCAAGGTAAACTTAAGTAAGTAGAGGTGTATAAATAAAATGACAATTTGAGGCGTGCCGTGTTTTGCGCACGCCTCCTCGCGCGGCGACGCCGCGTCGCGAAACGCGATTTTACACGTGTAAGGAGAATCGATTCTCGGTCCACGAGAAGTGGATGGGACCGCGAAACGGTGATTGTGCGCACGTTACGTTCGTCACGTCGACGATTAATTAATTAACGGCGGGACGTTTACTTTACCTATTATTGTAGCCGGTATTAGTAACTTTACCGATGGCGCTTGCGATTCCTATATCCTCTCAATCGTCGCACGAGCGACGTTCGATCGCTGATAACGATAATCGTAAAAAAAAAAATCTCCGCGAATCGCATTAGCGATTGTAACAGAGATCCCGCGATGCGATCGAACGTCGCACGTCCGACGACGCCCTTTCGCAAATCTCGATTATCGCGAAATCACCGTTTCGCGAGAACGATGCCCAATCACTGGTATACTAAGCGCTACTGTAAAATATTGTATATTATTTCGCGTTGTTTATTTTTCAATGTTTTTACTAGAGACGCGTTTCTACGGTATTTACGAGGAATTACCGCATAATGTTACTGAAGACGCGGTCCGCGCTGCTCCGCTACACCGTACAGATTGCGACAAGAGAAACTGTTTGCCATTAAAAATTAGAAATAATACAATATAAAAAAAGATATAAAAGAATTGAAACGTGACAAACTTATCGTCGTGCGATTGTTATATCTAAATAAGTATTATTAGCGTTACGTGTAAAATACGTCAAAATTACAATTAAGAATTTTAACAATCATCGCAATAAAACTTGAAAACTTTTAATCAATTTTTTAAATTCTAAATTTAAAATCAATTTTAATTATTGTCACACACATAGTTTTGAGTATAAAAAAAATTTATAATTTACACGTAATTAGCAATGTAAAAAGGAATGGTTTCTTCATGTTCTTTTTTCCAACCGGCTTTTCTAATGATAATTTCTGTTTTTCTAATTTACGTCGCGAGAGAACTTTAAATAATTTACGACCCAGCGAACTCCATTACCATCATTGTCCGCTCTCTTACGGTGTTGCGAGCCAGCGAGATAAACACGTTTGTAAAACTGCAGCGTATCTCCAGCAGCTTTCGCAGTGTGTGAGCTAAAAAAAACGAATGCAGAGCAAAACTAGTCTAGGACACATTTAAAGAGCGTATGGCTTGAGTGCGGAGAATTATTACGAATGTAATGTCCGTCTTTGATGTAAATAACGTGCTTTTGAAGAGAAACGAAATATTTCGAGTAGAAAATCTTACAAATATTTAATTATACGCGATCACATTCGCAAAACAGTGCAACATTAAGATCACCCCTTGCAAATTGTGGAGAATTCCACGAATACTGTTCGAACTTTCCTATAGTTTTATCGAATGTCGTCAAGTTGCTTAAAAATTAAAAAACTAAAAAAAAAAATTAAGAACTGTCATTAGTTACCGCGGAATGTTATTGCAATTCCTAAAATTGACAAATTGCGGAAATGTTCATTGACGTTTCGAAAAATTTCTGAAAAACACGTGTTAATGTAATCTATTAAATGTAATTCGCATAAATAGAAAATACTTGTAAAAATGGGTCGTTGAAATTTGGAAACGTTCATAAACGTGCAACGAAGGTCCGAGATATTTTTTACAATCTCGAATGCTCGAAAGTGCTATTTTCTCAAAAGTACCGTGTGTCTCAAAGACGAGCCAAGCGAACGAGAACGTTTGCGTTCCGCGATAGTCTTTATAGCGAAAAAAAAAAGACTACGCACTATTGATAATATGGCTAATTCTAGCAGCACGAAGTATTAACGTTAATAGCGAAATTATTATAAGGGAGACGTAATGGCGAATTACTAATAAAGGTATAGGTCGCCACCGATGTTTCCCGAAACAACCTCCTTCGACGAAATGCACTCGAAACAATGACAGATATAAATGAAAGAAGCGATACTCTTTTATTCCTATGATTGACTATACTTTGAATAGGAAACGCCACATTTATGATGAGCGTCTAATGAGCAGTACGTAATAAAAATGTTACGCTGTATTTCGAAGTATTGATTGTTTATCTCTATGTTAAAGAACGAATTTCTCATTTGCTATCTTTAATTGTTATGCGAAATGAAAGACGAGTTTACAAATGCAGATTGAAATGTAAAATATACAAGAAAAAAGAAAATGAATTTTTCGATCTATTTCGATTACAGAGTTATTTTATATAGAAATCTTCGTTTAAATATGATTAGATTATCTAAAAAAAGTATGGCAGATATTAATCTGGAACGATGGAATAAAGATACATGAAAGATATTGTTAAATAAAGGAGAAAGTATTATTAAAAAAGAGATATATTCACAAATTGGATATTTACAAAAATAAAGCAATGCTCTTGAAACATTCGTTATATTAAAAATTCTTAAAATAAATACTAATAACTTTTTGAAATTTATTTAATTTTAAGATTGATTTCGAAAACTTATTGAGAACACAGATATGAAACCTTCAAAGCATATGCCGATTATTCGAATAAAAGGCAAAATTATTTTCATTCATTTAGCTTTGTCATCAAATCGAGTGCCGATAACCGGGCATCGCGGACAAATGATAGTGTGTGTAAAGCACAAAATAATTTTCATTGAATTTCGTTATTATCCAAGTGAGGCAGATCAAATACGTTACACTCGGATTTACGGGTGTGTTTGTAAAATATGATTTACCTAAATTAAGAAAGCCTGACGCTGAACTTTCGCTGAATTTTTTCCCGATTGCACATAATTTCGTTTAGGATGCTTCAAAGATGGAGCACAACGCGAGGAATCGTTAGGAAATGATTGAGACTAGTATCAGCATCGAGATTTCATGTGAGAGAAGCTTTACGCTGGAAGACGCTAACATTAGATGATTATGAGGCGTCGGCAAGCGAAAATATTTTATTCTAGTCGTATCTCTCATGCTTTGACAAGTAAGCAAATGTAACTCTTGTGTTTAAAATGTAACAGTCAATTATGTTTTAATAAAATCTGCCAAGATTTTCTTGTCAGTGTTCTATGTGCTTCCCCTATCCCTTTTATTCCTATCTCTACACAGTCTTCATTTTCGTTATATAAAAATAGCCTTAGTACTACATACATAACTAAAGTCTCGAGTACTAAAAAAAAGGAAAAAAAAGTAGAAAATTATATATTCTAATAAAATATTTATTTAATTTTTAGATTTTTAATTTATATTAAATTTATATTGTTCAAAGACTTAATAGTATTTAAATATATTTACTTGCACTTCCTCATGGGTCTCATTTAATAGATCTCACATTTAATAGATCTGCTAGTTTTTGTTTAAAAAAATATATTCATACAAAATACGTCAAGAATAATGGACATGTCAGTTACAGGTATTATTGTAAAATATTACGAACGTAGTAAGAGAGACTCTTGCTGTGTGACTCAACTACCAGTTTGTATAAAGTAACAATTAATGGAGCAGTCTTTGGTAGTTGGCATATACGCAGCTGACAAACTGGAGTATTTGTATTTACAATTTTATGCAAACTCACTTGGGCTCACGTATTTTTGTAGCTGACTACAGTATTCATTTTATGTAAACTGGTTGAGAATGATCTAAGTTGTACCTCTTGACTATTCGCAATAAAAACTGGCTGAGTTTCGTCCCACTGATTGGGAATGTTACAGTCTGGTACAGTATACGTAAGTATGTCGAACGAGCATAGACAATCCAAGAGAGGCAAAAAGCTCACCGTACCTGCAAGAAATATAATTTATATTACAATTTGAATGTGACAAAATCATCGTAGTGTTTCACCCAAAAGTTCCACTGGACGTTACCTGTGATCTGACGTATAACTTCGCGTATCTCCTTTTGTATAGTTTTCACATCCTTCGTTCCAACATCGGGCAACTCGATGCTCCTATTGCTGCCTTCCGTTCCGTTTGCCTTCTGGTCCTCATAGTCGACCTTGAAGTCCCACTTCTCCAGCACCTCCTTCGTATTGACGTTCGTTATCACGAGGGTGATTTTACGCACTTTGCGCTCGACGAGCCACTCCTGGATCTGTCCCATCACGGTGTTCAAGAAGGTCGTGATCTTCTCGTCCGTAGATGTGAAGATGAACAGACCGAAATGCTCGGAGGGCTGAAATGTCTCCGGAGGATATATCCCTCTTTGATAAAGTATACTATTGACTCCATAAACTGCAACGCGAGGAGTGACAATCAGATAGAGGTTAGATGTATCCGCAGTCTGTGAAAGTGACTCACAAAATTGTACTTACGTAAGTATTGCGCGACCAACTCGGCGGAACCTTTCAGAGTAATGCACTTGGTCTTTTGCTGCGTCTCTGTCATGTTGCAGAATGTCGAATCACAGTTGTTCGCCGGAAAATCGACCAGAATATCACTCAGTATCACTTGAACGCCGGATTACGAATTTAAACAGAAACGGGTAGGTGACCGAACAGACACGACCAATCACGCGCGAGCGCGCCAAAACGATTGTCTGCCGCGCAATTTAAAAGCAAGTCACTGTGCTTCGCGACCCAACATTGGGTATGTTTTCAGATGTAAAAACGCAATATGAAAATTATTACTAAAGTTTAAAACTTTTTGTTGAAATTATAGATAGTTATCATTCAATTAATTCAGCTATAATAAAATGACACAATTATACAAAGTTGATAAAAGAATTGTATCGTTACATGCATAAAACTTTGTTTTGCTGACCTAAAAAGTTGACATATTATGTAATTTGAAGCCTATTTTCCGCGTTTTCGATCGGTTGTAAATTTATTAATTTAATAATTGTTTAATTATGTAATTAATATAAATATAATAATTGCACATAATCGGTTTATTATTAAATTATTAAAATAAATAATTGTATAATTGCTTAATTATTAAGAATTTTATGCATTTCAAAAATAGCTAGTTACAATTAAAAATTAACTAAGTTAAGAGTTATTAACTTTTTAACTTTATTACTTAAATTTTAATTTATTTTAACTTTTAATTTTATTATTTAACTTTTTAACTATCTAATCTGTTTTTAAAACTTATTTACGGCTATTGAAAAAGACTCCATTGGTCGCTCTTCTTTTCAGCACTTCTTGCACCATTTATCTTATTTCTTTTTCTTTCAATCGAGAAGAGAAAAAGAGAAAAGATGAACGGTGCACGAAGTTCAGCTAAAAGAACAGACCGTTGTTACGTTGAACGTGCGGATTGGCCGATTCCTCTTTGCGTTGATGTATCATGTGGACGCTCGTCTACCACTATCACGTGAACCCGGACCGGGTACAGCAACGCCATTGCGGAGAATGCGGAGTTGCACAACGCCACGCCACGAGGAGCAAAGCAGGGCAAAGCCGGCACGGTACGAGAGGAGAAGATCTTCGTCGGATTCATTCATTTGCATTTGGCTTGCATATCCGGCACCATGGTTGGCATCGAGGAAATGTTAATTTCTGGCCTCGTGTACGACTATTTATTAAAGAAAGATGCAACGTTGGCGACGGTTTTCCAGAAGAAGACAAAAGCGGTAAGTCACAGGGATGGCTGACGCCGCGTGCCACTGCCATGCGGCCGCGGTGTACCGCCATACTCGTTAACTCCACGTGGGCGCAACGCGCCCAATGTGATCTTCAATTATTTCCCAGTTTTCATGTCGTCGCGATTTTCACTGTTTTCGTACCCGCGAATTTTTCAATGTTGCACGTAATCGGCAACAGTTGCCTTATGGATGCTTGTATTTTTCAGCCTTCCCTGCCAAAAGGAAGTCCGACGATGATAGACGTATTTAGATATTTTCAGAAGACCTCTTCTAAGAAAGTCTCTGCGCTTGCACAGAATAAAAAGAGCAGCTCGGATTCAAGTTCGGAGAGTGAAGAAGAAACGGAAAAAAATGTTGCACAAATCAATGGCAAAGGTTCAGTAGTTGAGACTGTGCCTCTCAAAAAGGTAGCAGAATCTTCTTCAGAAGATTCTTCCAGCGAAGAAGCACAAGTTCAAAAAGTAGCAAAGAAAACAAATGCCAAGACTCCTGTGCAGAAAGAAGAGAGTTCTGATGAAAGTTCTGATTCTGATTCTGAACCACCAAAAGTTCAAACAAAAGCTGCGCCAGAAGCAAAAACAAAGGGCAAAGCAAAAAAAGCAGTTCAATCTGCTCCTCTCACAAAAGCAGCAAAAGCAGTTTTGAAAGCAGTTCAATCATCAGACAAAAATTCATCTGAATCCTCTAATGATTCATCCTCCAGTGATTCATCTTCTAACAATCAATTAGTAAGTCTACAACAGTCGACGGTCAAGACATCCACACCAAAAACCACTGAAAAGATACAATTACAAAAGAAATCGGCAATGGTTGCACAACCAGAATCATCATCGAGCGACGAGGAGGAATCAACAAAACCAGCTCCCAGTAAATCAGTGCCAGCAAAGCAAACTGCCATGGAAGTATCTTCGAGTGAGGATAGCAGTGAGGAAGAGCAGCCTGCTAAGAAACCAGTTTCCACAACTACTGCTAAGAAACCAACTTCAGTAGTTGCCGCCAAGAAAGAAGAATCTTCCTCGAGTGAAGAAGAGAGTAGCGAAGACGAATCTAAAACAGTTGCAACAAAAGCATCTGTAGTTTCGAAAGCGCAAAACCAGAGTAAGCCGACATCAGCGAAGGCAGTTAAAAAATCAGAATCTTCATCAAGCGAAGACAGTAGTGACGAGGAGGAAACACCGAAGAAAGCAGTTCTCAATAAATCACCAGTAAAATCGAATACCAAGAAAGAGTCTTCGAGCGAGGATAGCAGCGAGGAAGAGGAATCTGTTCAGAAACCAGTCTCAATTGCCCCTAAGAAGCCAACTCTGGCAGTCGCCGCTAAGAAAAAGGAATCTTCTTCAAGTGAAGAAAGCAGCGAAGATGAAACTCCTGTTGAAAAACTAGCTTCCGCTAAGCAAAATACTGCTAGTAAAGTTAGTTCTGTAAAAAAGAAAGATTCATCAAGTGAGGAATCAGACGATGAATCTGATGAAGAAGAGAAATCAGAGACGAAGACAGTAACAAAAGCAGCAATTAGTAAAACACTGAAAAAGCAGGAATCTTCTAGTGAAGATTCAGATGATTCTGAGGATGAGGCACCGGCAAAAACACCAGCCAAGGCAATTGCCACAAAAAAATCCTCGAGCGAATCTGATTCAGACTCTGATAACGTTAATGAAGAGAAGGCAGAAGTTCAGACGCCAGCTAAGGGACAAAAGAGGAAATACAACGACAATGATGGGGAAAACACACCAGCAAAAGTTTCAAAAAATAACTATGGCAACTTTGTGAAAGCTAATAGTAGTTTGAATGGAAGCAAGGTATGTTTACAATGTCTTTATATAAAATATTATTTAAAATATTTGTTGTCAAATGAAATGAAAAGTGACTAAGGAACATATTTGGAATCTTCCTGCAAAAACTTATTCATTAAAAATGTTGGATATTGCACACTATTTGTAGCATATTCAACATTTTCTTGTTCGCTGGTTGAATTCAACCCTTATTGTTGTGTTTAAAAACGAGCATGTTACTATCTTTAGGAAAATGATACAATAGAATATTTTTTTATTACATGATTTTTTATTTAGCCATGGAAAAATAATACATTTCAACGTGTGAGAAATGAAGACGTCAGATTGGATCCTAAGTTGGCTAATAATTCCTTCGAAGCAAAGGTAAATGCTCGGAAACCGTCCGAGAGGCATAGGTCACTCGTCCTTTTTACAAAAGCTTGAGACCGAGGTTTCCGTGCATTCACCAAGTTTTTTCCAAATTTTAAGACTTGAACTTAGAAGCAAATAAAAGCAAGAATGAGAAGAAAGCAATTAATTGCTTTAGAATAACATGCTTTTAATGGGCGATTGACCTAGTCTCTCTTTTGTTTTAGGATGAAAATGAAGACGATAACCATTTTAAAAAACAAAATTCAGAACGAGGTGGATTCAGGGGTGGATTTAGAGGCGGTAGGGGTGGTTTCCAAGGAAGACGCGATGAAGGTGGTCGTGGCGGTTTTAGAGGCGGACGTGGTGGTGACCGGGGTGGGCGTTGGAGCAACGGTGGTGATAGGGGTGGGCGTTGGAACAACGATGGTGACAGGGGTGGTCGCGGCGGTTTTAGAGGCGGACGTGGTGGTAGAGGTGGCGGTAGAGGTGGTTTCGAAGGCAGAAAATCCTGGGGCGGAAACAGGGATAACGACGGTCCAAGAAAATCATGGGGAAACAATGATAGAGGAAGTTTTAGGGGTGGTTTCGATCAAAGAAAATCTTTCGATATCTCAGCGCCACCTCAAAATAAAAAAATCACTTTTGACAATTAATATTAAATAAATGATTGTACAGCTGATATTGTAAAGGTGAGGGAAAAGTCGCGAATGCATTACTATGGAGAGATATAATCTTTTAACATTTAAGAAAAATGTAAAATTCTATTTAACGTCCATTTTTTTCCTCAACAGAAAGGTGCAAGAGGTTCCTGGGGAGAGCGCGCTAACGAAACACTAAAATTTACGAAGGGCAAGAGATTCCGACACGAAAAACAAAAGAAGAAGCGTGGTTCTTATCGTGGCGGGCACATAGATACACAAGTTAATTCCATTAAATTCGATAATTAAACAATTATGCTTTTTAATTCTTTGTCATTATTTAAATTAGTAAAATAGTTAGGTTTAATACTTATAAATTATGCACTCTGATAAAATGTATAAAACAGCTGTTGTCCAATATTTTAAAACAAAGATGAGATATAACAATTCGGTTGAATGTTCACTTATTATAATCACAATGTTCATTTATTATAATCACAAATTAACACCACACATAAAATAAATTATAATAGAATTATATAACTGAAATTTAGAATGTAATGGAATTCAGAATGGAAACTAATGAAATATTTTACACAAATTAGCGTACTTTGCAAAATACGTGTATAATATTTCATTGAGTTAAACATATTACAACTCTGCATATAAATAACTACGTTTTTTCTGTATCATTGTGTATACAACCGAATTTGCTAGAAAAAAGAAAATTCACTTTTTTTTTAGCTGTTACCGAACGGTATATAATTGATAAAACTACGTGGTTTTTATTTTTGCAGTTACTGATGTTTACAACGTAATTTTCTGTATGTGAATATTAATTGACAATTTATAAGTGTTAGCAACATAAGAATGTTATTAAATACATTATAAATTACATTATATTTAACATTCAAACATTCTTTTTAGAATTAAAATTGATAGCAATAAGTTTTACAGAATTTATTTTCTATAATAACTGAAGTATAAATGCTGCTATTCGAATTAGTTGCTATTCATTATTTATCATTCTTCCGTCAAAAATATAAAACATTAAATAACAATTATTACGTAATAATAGCATGGATACTACAAGTTCATTTCGTTTACTCATTGAGATTATTTACTTGCTCTTTGAAATTTGAATTTAAGAATGCTATAAATGTAATCTTAATTTTGAAAAATATATAAAAGGAATATAATATAAAAGGAATTTTTAATGATTGACAAAGTTTAATATTATTTCTTATGTCATTTAATTTTTTTAAAGAAAAAAAAAATAAAACTGATTGTGATGCCAATCATACAAAATTAGCTAGTAAAATGCGTTCCATATATTTCTTTGTACAATAAAAACAATTTAATATAATACAATTTTGTTTAAAAAATAGATTGCTTTTGATTGAGCATATGAGAGTTATAACAATTTGATATAGCTCTAGTAAATTTGAAAATTTCATAAATAATTAGAAATATTTTTATTTATGTTAAATGCTGAATATTTTTTTTATTTGTCACGAAGCTCAGATTTTTCTAAATCGTCTATACTTACTAATAATAAAAGAACTCGTAACAAGTTTTTTATTCATAGCAAATTAATCGCTTTTTAAAACAGATAATTTTTCCAATAAAAAGGCTCGAGTTTCTCTCGACCGTATTAGTAAAGAAAAACTTGGGATACTCGACGTTTCCCGATCTGTATGACGAAAAAAAAAGCCGTAGCGGAGGCTACCCTCTTTCACATCAAATCTTCTCTCTCCACCAGTAGGCGGAAAAAGGTTTAAAGGCAGAATAGGGGCCAGTATCTCAGAGAGGAAGAAAGAGAAAGAAAGATCCCCTCTTTCGCCCCGGCTCGCTGCCCAAGCACAGAGAGCGGTTACTTACGATTCTACAGTCAACCTCTGGACATCCACCTGCGAGGACGGAGGTGCTCGACCCCACTCGACATCCGGTGTAGTGACATGAACGGTGTTTGAGGAAGAGAAAGAGAGAATCGTGTGCCCTAATTCTAATATTCCTTTATTCGGTATCAATATCCTTTTCTTCTACTTATCCGGTCTTTCGAGGACAGTCTGCTTGATTTTAATGTAACGTGGAGATCGCCGGACGGACCGAGAAAAGGACTTGTAACTCAAGTTGAAACAAATGTTCCTCATGGTGAGTAAAATGTAGATCAAATTACGTTTCTTCGAAATTGTAATTTAAATACCGCGCCATCGAATCTCGCAAATTTCGCTAGTCTTAAACGATCAATTTTTCAAAAATAAAGAAAAACCAAAAATTTGAATTCAAATTCATGGAAATTTTATTCTATTGACCATCATATGAATGCGATTCGACGATTATAAAATCTACCCTTCGTGGATAAGGAGCTTAAAATCTATACGAGCACACTTAGACGAAAAAGGGGCACTAAAATGTTTCTTTAAGGTGATTATCCCTATGGCTAGCTACTTAAAAAGTCGAGTGGTGCTTCGAACATTTATTACCTGAGGCATAACATAAGACATAACGTTTCATTATGCCGCCGCAGGCTGAGGGTTTTTCTCGAGGTATGCGACCACGAAATTCGATCTCCGTTTTTTTCGCTGATAAGTAGTCTAAATTCTTTTCGCTTTACAATGTATAATCGATAATTGACAAAAAATATAATATATTGAATCAAAGATTAATCATTTTAAATTTTTGATGAAATTATTTTATTTTATATCTTTCCAATATTAACTCTTAAAATCCATTCTATCGGTTTTCTTACGTATACACCACACCCGAGTATGGCATACTCAAGTCAACTTTCATTGCTTAGAACATTTAAAAAAATAAACATTTAACAATTTTTTTATCGAAACTCTAGATAGTAATGAATATAATGATATCAAGTGTAATGTATGTATTCTTATTAATAAAAAAAATTATAAGCAATAAAGTAAACGAGTTTCGAAAAAAATCATTTTTTGTTTAAAAAAAGCTCGGGTATATCATATCCAGAGTAAATTTTAAGAGTTAAGTAAATACTAGGTTTTAAGATTAAGTCAAGTCTGCATTTAATATTTTAATTTGCAAAATAAGACAAGATTAGTTTATGTTAATCTTTCAGACATTGCATTTTACGGTTTAACTTTAGAAACGCATTATGAGTTTTGTTACTAGCTTCTTTTTTATCAAATGCTTTTATAAAATAACACAGTAAGATATAATCGTACAGCACGCAATATTTATAAAAGATTTACAAAATATTTAATAATTATTTCAATATTATGTAAATTTATCAAAATATTTCATAAATACTTTTGTGAGCTTAGATTGAGCAGATCATACAAGTTTATTATAAATATAAAAATATTTGTAACTTATGTATAAAGATTACTATAAATATTTATTTTACACTTTATCATAAAAGTTGTATAAAACTGCATAAAATATTCAGACTATATTGTAATAACATGTTGAATGAAGATTTTATGATCTTTTTCTTTATCTATATAAAATATATGTATAAAATATTTACATAATGTTTTTAGAAAATAATAATAAATGTATATGAGTATCTATGAATATTTAGCATAAATATTGTGTGCTGTCTGAGATATTTCATTGTTATGAGCTAAGTTACGATTGTTGGTTCAAGATTGTCACATTATCAGCCACAAGAAAGAATTTTAGCCTCGCGGTGATAGAATAATTTATTCATGAAACGAACCACCGAAACGTATGTACCGTTAGGGAGTACAAGGATAAGTAAATGTACAACTCGATAACGTTCGACTTGTATGAGAGGAAACGACGTTTCGACTGAATCAACGTTACCGTTAGATTCGGCGACACATCGCGTGTAAGAACGTGGAGAATCTGTTTTCAAAGTGGTAAAAACGAAATATCTTCGAGCATAATTTCCCAACTAACTCTGTTAACGACTTCATCTCTTAATCAAATTTCCTGCTTTAATCATAGAAAAACAGAGAATATAAATGTAAATTATATGTAGATTAAATACATACACGGAAAGAACAATTTTGCGGAAATGCAGATTTAGAAATAATTATGATGAACCATTTAAAAAATTGTATCGGCTGTTTAACTTGATTGCTGGAATGTCAAAACTATTTGCAGCAATATTATTATGCTTGAGCGTTCTACATAATTATTTTGATGGCCGAATATAAAATTATTTTTTGATCTGTATTTAGCTAAATTTTTAGATGCTGCAATAAAATTATTCAGATAAGATAGATACAATTATTTATTTCACTAATAATATAAATTAATAATAGTATCTATTAAATAATTGAATAGTTTTACGAAGATTTTAAAAATGTTTTATTAATTATGTTCATACCTTGCTTTATTTAGAGAACAATATAGAGAATTATCGCAAATATTATGCTGATTTCATATCCTTAAAGAAAAAAAAAACAAAAAAATTTATACGTTTATCCTAACTTTTTTTTTCTTAAAAATGTCACAAAATTATCTTTTTCTATCTATAAAATTATCAATTAAATTAACAGAAATCGGTAATTATATTTTTTTTGTCTCTTGTCTACGTGACATCAAAATTAATTTGATAAAAAATCATTGAACAAAGTGGAATATTTTAATTCTGAAATTATGTATATATATTTACATTTTTGAAATAATAGGTTTTACAGATCGTTGTCCTATATGTCATAAAGATGAGGAAGAGGGAAAAGGCGATTGTAATTTGAGTAGTAACAGTACACTTACGGCCGGCCGTACGAACGATTACAGAACGACGTAGGGAATCATTGCCTGGAATAATTGGCGTCCCCATCCGAAATCGCCGCCAGCATGGAGCCGGCGGAGATTCCGATCGCGGGCTCTTCAGGTTCAGACGATTCCCACGTGCGCGTCGCGTCCCTTCCTTTTGCAATCGTTTATAGACTATCGCAACGCATTTATATGCTTAAATATTTGATTAGATAAATATAATTTGTAATTATTTCTATTTTTTTATCAATTTTCTCGCAGACTTAATAATGTAAAAAATTAACAGTCATGCGATACTTCCCGCAAGCATTTCTCGATTAACTATATATACGTGAAATAAATTATTAAGGATGTTTTGGCTATACAATATGAGCTAAAAGTTATCGAAATTTAAAAACTGAAGGCTTTTCTAGGTTTATTCTTTTTCTTTCTAATCAACAACAAAAAATTTTAGTCACGAATGTCCGAATTTTAGCCCTGAGCAATGTAGCAAGATATAGTAATTTTCATTATAAATCAAATTTTTTATTGTTTTCTTTTTTACTAGTTGTAAAGAAGAAAACAATAAAAAATTTGATTTATAATGAAAGTTACTATATCTTGCTACAGTTTTAAATAAATAATCTTTTTTAAACGAATAAGCGGATCTAAATAAATTTTTGCACAAACTTATTAGAATTTTATTAATATGTGTAAAAATTTTGATTTAATTGGTAATGCTGCTTTCCCATCAAATTTACAAATAAGTACTGCAAAACACGATTACTCAAAATCTAAAGGTGCTTTACATAAGAATCAAGAGTAAACAAAAAATTAAATAACTTTTAAACCAATAAGTGAATTGTGCTCAAATTTTACTCAAATGTAATACTAGAATATTCCATGAAATTTNTCAAATGTAATACTAGAATATTCCATGAAATTTTTATATTTTTGGTAATGTTCTGAGATATGACACATACATCCTTAATTAGTACCCAGATAGCACAGAGAATTCAAAAAGTATTAAAAAAGAATTCAGGTTTATGTTATCAATATTGAATTTATTTTGAAATGCAAAAAGAATTCTTTTTCTGAAAAAGAAAGAAAAAGTCAGGAAAAGAAT
>QKQZ01046609.1:0-24987 GCA_003595255.1 Solenopsis fugax
TATATATAATGAAAATTAATTTTTCTGGAAAAATATTTTCTTAGAGAGATTTCTTTTATAATATTTTTGGTATAAAAATTTTTATCTTTTATATCTTGTTATGTCAATATAGACATCATTTAAAGTGATATTCTTATCAATTATCAGTATTGCATAAGACGCTGACGATCCCATTTTTGCCACTAATAAAGTTTCGACGTTAGCTGCAATACAGTGTCAGAGGCGCCTTCTGTGCCAAACTCCTCGTACTGTACATTCATACCAACAAATAAATATTTATTAAATGAGAAATTTCTTAATTAAACTTGCTTATGTTGAATATAAATTTTATTTTTACAGAATTTACATAGCAGACGCTTCACTCATCAATGGATTCTTCGAGGATGCTTTAAATGCAAGTGAAAAACGGAGTACGTATTCAAACAATGACGTTGTTTTATTAGTGGACCATTGTCGGTAAGAATAAAATATTTTTCACATTCGCTCATTTGCTGTAACAACGACATTATTCAAAGAACAACATTTTCAAACTCGAATGTTTTGAATCATTAAAATTTTGTAACATTTTTAAATGCGATTTTGATACAACGATTTTATCTACTGATTGCACAAAGATAAAAATATTATAAAATGTTAGCTCTTCAGTCAGTGTAGATATTGCATTCTCATTAAGATTCTCTTTTTTGCATACAACTAAAAAATGATAAATTTTTAGTTATATCGTTGCTGTAGCAAATTGTAGTCTTTTCTAATTTTCTATTTTATTCGTATATCATTTTCATGCTCATTATATGTACATTACCGTTTTATGATAATATTATATATAAATGCATAAAAGTCTATTATCCATTAATTATCTAATTAAAATTACGATTCGCTAATTAAATAATTACAAATATCTATTGATAATTATAACAGTACATAATTAAATATGAATATGAAATAACTGTTCTTATACCTAAATTGACTTAAGTATTAATCTCGAGATTACATCAGGATATTTACATTCATTATACACTAAACGTATTAACGTTTTATCTCTTGTTTCGTCTTACAAGTAGTAATAATTTCACATGAAAACTTAATTGAGCATACGAGTTAGCTTTAATTAAGTATAATTATTTTAAAAACTCAGTGATTTAATTTACATTCTGTATCCCAATCGTTCGGAATCACTTGATGCCACGCTTGTTTCAAGTTTTGTAACAAACAAGGACTCGCGCAGTCAGGAATTACCAAAGGATGTGCGTTTTCCGTTTTCGTATTATTCAAATACAGCGCCTAAGGTAACAAAGAGAAAAGAATTATATAATTATTCTATAATTTATAAAATTATTAGAATTTGCAATTGTGAGAAAAATATTTCCAGATGATGGACAAAATAATGTAAACACCTAGGAAATACATTACCTTTTTTTTATTAATAAGAGATTAATTCACTATTTGTCTTTCATACAGATTTTATTCTTGTTTGGAAGGTCATATAATACTTAAACAATCACCAATTGTACTATTGTACTATTTTAACAGAACATCTTTCAATTAATTATATAAGGTTGGTTTCAATTAATTATGTAAAAAAATTTTCTTCTCATACTATTTTTCAAAATCGCTCTCTATTCTTCAAAACTTTAACATTTTCCCGGCCAATGTAATTGTCTGACTTAAATATTATCGAGCCAATGTAAACAGTTTTGAAAACAAATTTTCTCCTCTAATATTTCTTAAAAGATATCCTCTGCTAGAGGATAATATTGCACTGATGATTATTTAAACATTGTGTGACCTCTCCAAACAGGGATAAAATCTAAAGACAAATGGGTCAATCTCTTGTTAATAAAATAAATAGTATATCTTCCAAGTGTTGACATTATTTTATCTATCTCTTATGAAATAATGCATGTGTGCAATATTAGCATGCGAATACAAGTTATTTTAATAATCCCGGACGAATTTTAGTTATTATGTATAATCACTAATTGCTGCTGTTGATTGATCATACATTAATCATGTGTTATTTCTGATATTTACACACACACATATAATACCTACTATAATTTGTTATAATGACGTCTAACAGAGTACTTAGATAGAATCTGAGGTGTTTCAAAGCTTCTTCAAAAACAATTTCTGATTATAAAAATATATTTACATAGCTATATCATAAAGTTTTACGATAATATTATGATGCTATAATAACTGTACCTTCACTTCTTGGTCGGCTCCATTATTGGTGAGATGTAGCTCCAATATGAGCGTCGCTCCATAGTCAGGTTTAAGGAGCTCATTCGTAAATCCCATTGCCCCCAACACGTTAACGAGCGTTATATCGTGAGCGGAATAAAAATAAGAACGTTTCGGCTTGGGGTCACTTTTATTCTCTTCCATATGGAGTAAGATCTCTTTCAGCAGTGGACCTAGAAATATCGATACAGTTCATAATACAAAATCCTGCGATGCATTTTAAAAAGTGCGCTCGCAGCGATATTTTGTGCTACTTTTAGAGATATCGGTCGTACCTCCACGAAGACGTTTTTGAATAGGGCCGTCGGTAAAGAGAGCCAAGCTGCGAGCGGCTATCTCGCGCATCTCGTTGTTGTAAAATTTCTGCGTCCACGCCGGAAGCTGTAAGCCATGTTGCTCCTCGATCTCAAGGGTATTGTAAAGGAATTCGACGTCAGTGATCGTGCTCATATTCTGTCCGGTATGCTCCGTCAGTTCCTTATAATAATCGGCCATTTTTGCACCCGATCTTTTATCCTCGTCTATATATGCCTGTTTTAGAGCTTCCTCTAACCTCGGGCACGGTGCCTTCACCGTAATCAGCTAAAATAATATCACTGTATTGAAAAATGAGCTTTTTTACAGACTTATATGTTCTTGACAAATAACTTGTTTAAGATCATTTGAAAATATATCTTTCTGTTATAGGAATTATTTTAATTTGATAGTTACACGTAAATCACAATAATTGACTAAAACTTGTTAAGATTACGAGTTATGCGTTTTTTCTCTGTCTTAAATAAAGAACAAGCTTTAAAAAGAAAATCTGATCTTTTAAGATAAGAAGATAGCACATAAGATTTCTTGGCGTGAGGTTTTTTAAACTGCAGTCTTTCAACTTAATATTATACAAGGGATAGATAAAATAATATGAACACTTAGGAAATACACTACTTTTTTATTAATAAAAAATTAATGTACCATTTGTTTGTAATACAGATTCTATCCTTGTCAAAATAAAGCCATACGATGCTTGAATAGTCATCAATAAAATGTTATACCTCTTCTTTTAACAGAACATTTCAATTGATTACATAAGTGATATTGGAGAAAGAAAATTGCTTCTTATATTATTTTTCAAAATTGCTCTTCGTTCTTTAAAGCTTAAGAAAATTGCTTCTTATATTATTTTTCAAAATTACATTTTGTTCTTTAAAACTTAAGCAATTTTCCCGATCAGGCGTAACTGCCTGTCTTAAATATTATCCAATCACTGTTAGTTTTTTTAAAGGGCAGAGTGAAGAACAGATTTTCTCCTCCAATATCTTTTAAAATATTTTGCTACACAGGGAAAACGATTTCTTTGAACTTAATAAATTTTATTGTATTCAAACCAATTTATTTGAAATGGTCCAAATAAATAAATGTTTGAATTAACAAGTCTGACTAATTATAATGTTATTTTCATCAAATAATAGAGGTTTTTTTAATTAAACAACGAAATTTTTATTCAAACATATATATATATATATATATATATATATACTTATATGAAACAATAATGTTTCGTATAAGTATATGTTGTTTCAATAAAACAATTTTTAGCAATTTTAATAAAATAAGTAAGAATACTAAAACTGAAGAAAGCTTTTTCTCCGTGTAGGAGAATGATGTAACATTGCACTGACGACTATTTAACAAAGTTAATCTCTTTGCTATTTAAGCATTGTAAGACTTTATTCCGAATAAGGATAACATTTGTATTAGAGACAAATGATGAACCAATTTCTTATATTAATAAAATAAGTAGTGTATTTCTCAGGTATTATATTACGTTATTTCGATTAAATCCTTGTAAGTCCGATTCTGAATAATACCTTGTCCAATTCTCGTGGGATCGAGTGCACAGGAACGGGGGTCCATGGCAAATCGGGCAGGAACATGTCCTCGGGACTCGGTACGAACAGTCCGGCGAGCAATGCCTGCGCCGACATGATGCACCGATCTCTGAAGCTGCTACGCACGAGCGTGGCCACGTTCTCAAATTTACGACCGATTATAGCGCCATATTTTAAACGTATCCACTGACCCACGTTATACAGTTGAAGCATTCCTTTCTGAAAGCGGATTTCAAGATTGATAACGCGCACCGTGCCCCATTATTCGCGCTCGATCGTGCGTTTTACAGCCGCGGTGCATGTTACGCGTAAAGATGCGATTTAATTTATGGCGAGTCCAGACATATATTATCACGTATTACAATGTATGGTAGTATCAACTCAATGGTGTATTTCATTCGAACCTTGGTCAAGGAGCCCCAGCCACCGGGCCAATCGTAATTTACGTAAGGGTCCTTAGGGTAGGTCTCTGTAGGAGTTCGGTCGCCATGACGAAACAGCTGTTAAAAAACAATGACGATTTGAGAGAAAAATACTATTCACTTAACGCAAGTTCACTGCGTCTTTCTTCATCAATTAAATTCTTTTACTGATTCGAGATCTTGAAGCTAGATTTGTTTCAATGCTATTTTTCTCCGCTTCAAAAAATTTGAGTAACATTACATTGTTTTCAACACCGATTGTTATATATTTTAATGAACGTTATCCTTTTACTACGTACGTATTTATGATATCAAAGTAATATCCGTTAATTAAATATCTCGTAAAATTGTGAAACTAATAGATTTAAATTTCATTAAACGTAACATTAAAATTAAATTAACGCTTCACGTATGAAAGTGGAATAACAGGGTGACGGGACCAACTGTTACAAACGAGCTACTCACAAAAACCACCTGCTGTAACGTGTCATGTTTAGCAACCGGAGATGCGAACGCTGTATACGCTAGCATCGTGCAAGCGATGATGGTCCCGAGTACAACCACGCTCACGCAAACGCTCAGCTTTCTCGTACGACAATTACCCATCGAGATCCGTTCTCTCGCTCGATCCATTTGGCCCAATTACACGTTTCCCGTGGCGATCCTAGAAGTAACTTCTCCGATCGCAGACTAAATGATAAACGAGAGCTCGTTAGCGACTAACGTAATGAGTTGACCATAGTCGTTTAAAGGCTGTCCCTTGCGCAAAATAAGTTTAATTCACGTAAAGTTACATTGCGCGATTGAGAATCAGTTACTAGATTTGTTTATCATAATATTAGAGTTACCCCTTCAGTTTGTGAATCCCTTTACTTTAGAAATCTAGATAGCCAAACCTAATAAAAATGACAAATTCAAAAACTCTAGGAAGATATAAAAGTGATAATCTTTTTAAGTTATTGAAATTTAATATCCAAGTTGAGGATAATCTGTATTATAAAATTGAATATTTCTTAAATCATATACTTCCCATTGGAAAATTCTTTTCCAATGTGTGAAGAGCACTTAAGAAATGTTATTCCCACGTTTAAACTAAAGAAGAAATATTAAGCGATAGCTTTTCCTATTTTCGTAAAAGGTCATGGTTGACTTATCCGGCTTCGCAAACAAATGACTCACACTGAATTCAATTAACGTCAGATCGTCCGTCGGATACCGCGCGCCAGAGAAACACTCGTTTCTCTATCAGATAAAGAGTACAAGCGTGTGCGGTGCTTATCGCAGACTTCTCTATTATCTGTCATGTCGTGGATAGGTTCACTTCTGCTTAAGCACGACGTTGAACGTGTATTTGACTGTGTATTAATACTAAAACTCACCGTGTACGGCACTGCGACCGCTAGAGCACGTCGTCGTGAGGTATCCTCGTTGCGTCCTCGTTGAAGCGCTCGCGGAATAGAAGGAGATGCGTGACGTGCGTGCACACCGAGCGGAATCGTGATTTGCAATTCGAGACGTGAAGCAGTCGGTCGGACTCGCGGTCCGATAACGCACTCTGTTATTATCACCTCGAATCACGGAAATCTCGCACGCGGATGAGAGCCGACACGCGTTCACGATGACCTCCTCATGGCACGCTCTTCTTCGCGCTGTACTTAGCTGAAAGACCGTGATGGCTATATATACACGTGTGTGAGCGTGTCTGTGTGTCATACTTACGTAAAACCTACCATATGAATGCCATCTGGCTTTCCACTTGTACCAGTTGTCTCTCGATTATACAGCGATGGTGTTATTTTCTTTTCGTAAAGCGATCATTGACTGTGCGATGTCTGAAGTTGATCAAGCGTTATCGTTAATGTCTTTAATGGCTTCTTAGTGACCTTTGTCTCTTAGTAACAGCGATGATAAAAATTTAATGCCGTTAATGGCTTTACGGTGAGACTACAGCATGACCAAGTGTTATAAAATTCTCGAGGTGTTTCACGAAAACGGTGAATGTTATTACAAATAAAAGTATAAATAACATGCCTAATTTCTTATACATGCATTTTTATTTTATCAAACTATTTTTGAGAGCATATATCAGAAAAAAAACTTTCGATACATTTCACTGAAAATATTTTCAAGTAATTTTATATGAGTCTCACCAAAACGGAACTGTTAAAGTTGATTGCATTGAAAAATTGCTGTCTCACGTAATTTATTAGAGGAAAATGTGACTGCTATGTGTAGTGTCCCCTACTTACAAATTTAGTGATAAATCAACAATAACAAGATTAGAACTGATAAAAACATTAAACGTAAAAGTGAGAGAGTCAATATCGGTCTTGCAATGATCTGCAACGGATCTTGGTGCCTAATAATAATTTTATTATTGGCCCTCTCATGTTTATGTTAGTGATAAATGCAAGGTATTTATTGGACCATTAAAATAAAATTATGAAGGACATTCAAGCATGATGAGCAATATGTTTTGGCATTTTAACAGCCAATTTGAGCATCAAATGTATAATTATTTTGGTCTAACAAAATTATTTTCAGATCAGTATTCAGCTGAATTTTTAGATTTTCAGCAAAACCATTCTTTCCGTATAGTAATTTACTTCAATCGAGAATATTAAATTAAAACGGAAATTCAATTTGCTCACGTATTATTCTGACATTTCTTTCAATTTTATAATGTTCTTCGAAAGAGTACACATTCTTTTTTTTGTATATGATAATGGATTTTTCTGAAGACAATACCAAGAAAATATTCTTTGTTAAAGATAAACGTTACTCGCTAAAAGAAAAAAAAATAAATTAAGTAATCGCTTTTCTTAGCAGTAAAATTTTTTGTGTATTTTTCTGTGTATGCATTTTATTCTAAGTAAATATTATTATACTTACTTCAAGTAAATATGACGAGTATATTCAAAGACTCAAGAAATTGTTCTTTATAAAGATAACCATTATTTAAAAGAAGAACTAAAAATTAAGTAATCACTTTTCTAGCACGAGACTATATTTCTGTGTATTCAAATTTTTGAAATTTTATTTCTAAATTTAAATTCTGTCTTTCTAAAAAAAAATCGTTTCTTTTTTATCGTTTATTCGTTCTTTCTTGATAATGCAAACTGGCGACGATGAGCAATAAATACATTCGCGTACATTCTCATGATTCGTGAGTTTTGTAATCAAATTGGATTGACAGTAGAGGGCAATGCACAGCAGAAAAAAGTATAGAGTTCACTGATACTGTACTATAATTAACATTTGATAACTATTACCAAACTTATCACAAATAGCCTTCTTTCATTGAAAAAATAAGTTTGATAATAGTTATCATATGTTGAAATAATGCCATTTAAATATTTGATTAATATAATTAAAAATAATTTTACTTTCTAAATATTTCTAAATATTTTGTAAATATTATTAAATTAATAATACTTGCTAAATATTCAGAAAAATAAAATTATTTTTGGTTATATTAATCAAATATTTAATTGACATTATTTCACTCAATATTTAATAGCTATTACCAAACTCTTTTTTCAGTGATATTATGCTACAGTTTTAGCGGTTTCAATTTGTTTGTTTCAATTTGTTCGCGTTGCTTAGACTTCAATTTATTTCAAAATTGTATTAAAAACTTCTTTAATCTTATCTGAATATTTTAATAGAAATACCTGGAAAATTAAGGCATTTTTATATAGAATTCAAATAAAGACTAAATAATAGAGGCAGGATTGTGTTTAGCATAGGATACAATGGATACGCAAAGAGAATACGGAATGTATCGGAATGAACATGCGCGCATGGCTGGGTTAAAGTAACTTTTATTTACGATCAGTTTTTACTAGAGGCGCAATAAATCTCTTTATAATACACAGAAATTACGCAGGTCGACTTCACGCGCTTCGCTCTGGGTGTCGGTGATAACCAAACGGGATTTCGCGATTAAGCGAACAAATCGCTTCGTCCGTGGGCACACATTTATTTCTGAAACGGTAGGTAATTTATTCGCAAAACTAGATCCGCTTGTACGCTGATCGAACAAACGATTGTTATGTCAGGTGTTGGAGCAACGGATATTACGTTGCGTAATGCGAAATAATTATAATTGTTCACGACAAATGTTATGATCCACTTTTGTGGCTGTTAATTAATAACCGTTTAATTAGCATTATCTTTTAGATTATTTTAACAATATATCTTAATATTCCTTAAATCGAAAGATAATCGATCTAAATCTTGGAATAATTATATCTATATCGAACATTGTTCTATTTTTAAAACAACATATAGATACTTTTACTTCGGTAATCTTGTAATGAAGTATAATCTGAGAATCTCGTATAATTTGCTTGGCTTAGTGAGCTGGTTTTTACTGGTTGCTCCAAGCCTTTCCAATTATATCGTGCGTGTTATCATCACGAGTGCGATTAAAGAAACTGTTATCGACGCTTGTTGTGCGCTTTGGTTACCACCTGTTGACAGGAATGCACAAGCCAAATGTCAAAATAGGTCGCATTCGGTTTAAATGAAAATTGAAATTTTATTACAATTGGCCCGTTCGCAGGCGATTGTAAAAGTCTGCAATCTGTTAATGTATTATTGAAAAATGCTCGCTACAAAAGCAGAGGATTTTAATGTTTCAAGTAATTCGTTGGAAACTCAATTTAACTTCAATCAGATTAATTGAATTCGGGAAGTCATGTGTAATATTCGATATTTGTTCTCGCGATATATAATCTGTAATACAATAATATTTCGGAATATGTCGAGAAGTATTGCGAGCTGCTTTCCCCCTTTCTTTTATTTGAAAATAAATAGGACATTTCTTTTTGCGCACCCCTGACCTACGGACTAAATCTAAGGTAGTCTAGAACACGAAAGAGGGACGAAGTTTTACTATCTCTACGTCGCGTTTCTTATACGATTTATTCATGCGCAGTGTGCATCCGGTGCACGTTGCGTGTTACATAATGATGTAGATAGACGTTGGAGCTAGTAAAACAAAGTGACCTAAGTAGCAGGGTCCTCAAATCGTTTCGCGCGACACGTCGAAGTTGCCGTGTAAAACGCTCGATAAAATGCATAAAATAAAAATATAAAAAAAAATACAATCGACCGATGCCACGCGGTGATGTTTTTTTTACGTGACTTTAGCCGACGACCGACGCAAAATCAAATTTGCTGACGAGGAATTTGCACACAATGCGAATTTGCTTTAACGTCGGCGCAAACGAAGTTTGAGAACGCCTGACTTAACGAACGCAACACCGATTACGATTATCATAGTAAGTACGATGAGTCTTCTTCTTTTTTTTTTTTTTTTTNTAGAATATCGGAAAAGGGGAGAGACGTACGGGGGTTGCGAGCGATCGTACAATACGTCGTTTGGTATGAAAGTTTAACGAAGCGGGCGTTCGAAGCTCTGCGGGAGAAAAATTATTCCGCGCGCGTAAAGGATTAAGGGAGAATTCTCTTTCGCGCGCGGCGCTCGCTCGGGGGAGCTTGTCGACGGTATACGATTTCAATTGCAGATAGTAATGACTAGAATTAAATGCAGCCCGGAAGTGGTGCGTCATCGATTCGCGGAGGCGTGACTCGAAGAAGCCCTCTTGTTGAATCAGCTAAATGCTACGTCTACCCACTTCATTTATCTTATAGCACGAATAAAGTTGCCAATCCGTACGCGGCTCACGCGTAACAAATAAATATTGCGGAGGAACAAAACATTGCAAGAGCAACGACGATACCTGGCGAGAATGCCTTCCGTACTCGCGAGTTTTTCCTCATCGATGAAAAGGAGGAAGGAAAAATTTCATCGTGAGAACAAATCGATCCATCCTGTAAAATGAACTTCTGAAAAGATCCTGACACGGATCCTCGGACATACGGATAATTTAAGTCTGATCTAAATTAGAGCCTATTGCAAAATTGCGTACAAAGATTGATCATTCCATTATTAATCAATTTTTAATTTAAAATTAAATCGTGTTCTATCTAAATGGATACAGAGCACAAATCAATTATCTAATGCGCTATTTGTGTGTTATAAATGTATAGATACATTTATTTTTTTAATTCATTTTAAATGAAAGCACTTCCGCCAGGAGAAACATTATTGCGTCCGCTTCTGTCGAAACGGTACGAAAGTAAAGAGCAATTTAACAACGCAGTTGCGAACTGCCAGTGGTGCAACTAAAAGGAGGAGCGTGCAAAGTTCTAAGTGCGAGGACTAAATGGAAGAATGTAAAATCGATCAAATTTATCAACATCGATTAATCGTATCTATAATCGTAATTTTTTTTATTAATAAGGAACTTATGCTATTTGTGCTTTGGAGAAAGTGCGTACTTTAGTTTATTTGGGGAAGGAAGAGTAATTAATTGCTTAAGTGCAGTTATATAGTTACGCCACTGGCAACGGACGATTTTGAGATTGGTGGTTCAAGCTCGAGGTAGAGACAAAGTGGAAGGATCGAAGTCGGGAGTGACGTTATTACGAGTTGTATAGTAATCTCTCTGCATCAGCGATCGTGTCTACGATCTACGCCTGTTCCGAACGACGCCTTCGTCCGGGTCCGCCGGCGTAGTTCGCTGCCGCGAGCCCCATCAAGTGTTTCGCCGACTGAGAACCGCTGAAGCCACGACTGAGACCCAGATCCAATCCTCGTTTGGTGCTGCGGACGTATACCGATTACCGATTGGATTTATCGCATCGCTGTTTGAATCGACCATCTCAGAAAGGGCCTTGCTCCGAGAAACACTCGCTCCTCGAGAAGCGCAAAAAGCGCGTTCGGGTAGCGTCTTGACGTTAACTATATAAGAGCCAGACATCTGATTCTATTGCTGCTATTATATCAATTGATTTGAACGAAGTCTCTTCTATATACGAATGTGTGCCGATGTAAAAAAAGGACACGTACAGCGAAAATCCATTATCGACATTTTTTAAATAAAGCCCTTCCTAAAATGAGTGGTCCATTTATAACTGGTGGAATTAAAGGCAAATAAAGGAGCCACTGCGGGCAACGGTACGGAAGAATACAATAGAAAAATAACATTCTCAATATAGAGTATTTCAGGCACATTTAGCAAACAAGTTTCCAAATTCTTTTGAAATCTTCTTTTTCATTGTACCAAAGTTTAATTTGAGAATTCTTATTAATAATCGATTTAATAAGTTTTCTTGGAAATTAATCGCATCTAAAATATCATCAGTAAAAGAAATAAATGCGTCGTATAGGCATAATGTATACAGGGTGTTTTTTAACTCATTTAGAGATCATTCACATTTTAAAAAATGGGATGGTATATTTTTATTAATGTAGTAATAGTTTATAAAAAAATTAATTTAATCATATAGGACCATGTATATGTCGACTTTAAGAAGACCTTAAAGATAAAAAAAAATTGCCTTTAAAAATGTGATATTTTATGTTTAAGGTCATCAAGATCATATTTAGGGTCAACATATGCTATATAATTAAATTATTTATTTTTTATGAACTACATTATTATATATTGAAAAAAGAATGATAATAGCTAACAAATGTTGAGTGAAATTAATACCAATTAAATAATAAAATTAATATTTGGATAATATAATCAAAAATAATTTTACTTTTCTAAATATTAGTATAGAGTAGGAAAACATTTTGTTAAAACTGATGCTTGTTAAAATTATTAAATTTTTAACATATTCAACTGTTAATTTAACATGATGTATTTATAATAATCTAAATAGAGTCAAGCTCGTATAAGTGAATAACAATAAACATAGATAATTCGGCCTTTACTGAGCAATATTATTTATTTCGTAACAATAATTTTTCTGAATAAATTAAATGATATTGTCAGATGTTTAATTAAGTTTTATTATTGTTACGAAATAAATAATATTGCTCGTTAAAGGCCGAATTAATGATGTATTTATGTTTTTGAATTTGAATATTTTGTATTAAATTGATATTCAATATTTTTTGGCGTTGAAATAACACAATTTACGAGCAAATAAATAGTATAAAAATAATAGTTTTAAAACATAAAGTCTAAAATAAATAAATGAATAAAATGTACGTGTATATTACGAATATTAATTTTATTGAAAAAATATGTTTTCACACTGTGGAAACATATTTCTAAATTATGACGAAGAGTTACATTTTTTTATGGTAATTTTTTACATAATATCTATGTTATTCTGTTGCTCTTGAGTTAAATTAACATAAAAATTTGAATAGACCGTTTGAAACACATGCGATACATGTTAAATTTAACACAAATTTTCCAACTGTAAGTATTACCTTTATAATATTTATTAAATATTTAGTAATAATTATTTAGAAAAGTAAATTTATTTTTGATCATATTAATCAAATATTTAATTGGCATTATTTCACTTAATATTTGGTAGCTATTTTGCCAAACTCTTTTCAATGTATAAAAACATGCCATTTTATTTTAAAAAATGTTAATGATTTCGAAATCTCGTAAAATAATAAGCATAGAAAAAATGCTGTTTATCATAATATTTGCTTCTTCAAAATGAACAACTTTTCCCTTTGATATTTCTTCGTATCATTAAAAAGACGCAAAGATATTCTAAATAATTGAGTTATAAGAAACACCCTATAGATTAAAAACATTAATATTTTCCACATGCTAGGCATTAATACATGTATAACACAAATTATGCATAACGTTAAAATTGTAATCTTACTTTTCCATCTCAGGGCGGTTCATGACAGTGCGACTAAGACGCGAGAGAAAATCTATGAACTCGTCTCGGTCTATGTCATCCTGCTGATCCCAATAATTTTCATGGCTGCATGCGTGGTGTAAAATTGGAATTAATCGATTACTTTACTCGCAAAAATCGCGCGTGGGAGGCAATAAGTATCGAATTACACGAGATAAGGGATGCGCATAGAAAATGTAATTTAACTGCGAAATCGGTCAGAATTCAGTAATGCCAAAACTTACGGTCTCTATAAAATCCATTTTTCTCTCTGAGAAAGAGACTTTGGAAGCTGAACCGTACGATGCGCGAGCGCAAGTAAAAATATGGCTGACAAATATAATTCAGGGACGACGTTAATAGATACGCCCGCATGCATTTCGAAATTATCCTTCGCGATTGTCTGAAACGTCGTTCGACGAGTCATTTCAGTCACCAGGAGTTCTTTTCTATCGGCCGGCGTGTCGTCAAACGGGAATTGGGTTAAACTGTTCGAGCAGATACACTTCTGCTCCTCGTCCAATATATTCATTTAATTGTAAACACGCGCTCGGAGCAATTGCGATTTGCATTGATTCTATGAGTATATTTAAAAATTAATTTCAGGCATCGTAAATATTGCTGAATACGACCAATCAAGGCAGCGGCGTGTAGCTGAAAGGTTTACTGATAGCGTTCATCCTCTTCCATTAATAATGTTAAATCCATTTTCTTCAATACATAAGATTAGAAAAAAATCAAATAATAGGTAAAATTGATATCATAAATATTTATTAAAAATAATATTCGAATTTATTATTAATTTATTAAAATATAATATTTAAAAAGAGAGAAAAGAAAGAAAAAAAAAGAATTCACGAGCATTCTGTATAATAGCAAATTCGATTGGATGCACTAATGCGCAATGGTACACATTAAAGCCGTCATACTCAAATCGACGTGTGTTTAATATAAATATATAAACTGGTTAATCCGCGAAATACTAAATATACTTTATTGTACGTATTTGGTAAAATATGTATTTTATTATACTTTGTTTCGCTCGTTTATTTAAACTCTAATTTCAAACCGGGCCAAGAACGAGCAATAATAATCAAGTTATACTAAATCGCATGTATTATCGTTAAGTACAAGCAATCGCAGGCATGTACATTGTTACAACGCGGTACTAGTTTCTGCCTCACTAGGCCTTCATCAGCCGCTATATATCTATGAATTTCTTAATAATGACATAAATCTATTATTTTCTTCCTTGTTTCTTCTGACGCAGACGCTTCTTTTTCTTTACAATCATTGAAGAGTTTCTTTAGTTTCTTTCGCATCTTATCAAAAATTAAATCTATGGGATATCCATTGGTCATAATGTGTTTTGTTCATTAATTGGTGTGTTGATTATAAATTCTAAGTTATTTTGATAAAACGAAGGGTGAGATAACAAAATAGCTCTATCTATTAGGCCGTACATAGTGCCTATTTTGTGATGTATAGGGTGGCCAGAAAAGAAGGATAAATATCTACCTGAATATGTCGGTTTTTGATACCAGTGGTTGTGGATTAAAGTTTTGTTGTGCACACTGATTGAAATATCTAAAAAGTTAGAAATTAGAGTATGTATTTTATTATTCGAGATATTTGCATTTTATTTTTATACTTAGGTCAGTATACAACAGTTTTAAAGTTTTGCCAAGTGCACCAGTACACACTAGTGCAATCCAATTTGCTATAAGACTCAATATGCGGAATTTATTAATTTTTATAATATTCTAATACAATAATTATAATACAGATAATACTCAAAGTTTCTTTCTTCTTCGCTTCGATTTATCATCCACAGAAATAAGATTTACGTTACCTATGCGGTATTGCCTCGGCTGTGAGACTCGAAACTGCGACCACGACTACGAACGTCAGTAGTGTGCATAAGACGGTCATCTTGGGCTGCATCTAAAGAAAATTAATTAATTGTATTGTTAATTGTAAAAACTAATCATATAATTATAAATTGAGGTCTAATTATATGATCATAAATTGTAAAGAATAAAATCAACTTTAATTCAAGCAGAACAAAAAAATTATGACATCAAAATGGCATCAAAATGACTCCAAAATAATTATTAAAAGTTTTCGATTAGTTACGATTAATTTTAATGTTATTGTGACTTGTCCTATTTGTAGTTTATACATTACACATGTAATTTTCGTCTAAAATAATTTAGGCACTTGGCATAATAAGATCAGTACAATAATACGCTATTATGTACATGTGAACGCGTAGCTATTCGGATCTCATCTAGAGATCTAAATTCCTGCATTACAGAATAGTTCTCGGCATCTCAGGCGGTCACATTTAGCGTTAAATTCGACGGTAAATGAGATTAAGACGCGTGAATACAAAGCATCGTGCTCACACGCATTCCCTTTGTAATACGTAATCTCGCGATATTCCCCGTTTCACTGTTCTACTATTAGGCTACTGTCTCTATCCTTTAATTGAAAACACGGCGATGTTAACGGGATATGAGCACGTCTGCGGATTAAAGAGCAGCAAATCCCGGGAGAGAAATGTCTCCGATTACGAACAACCTTACTACTGCAACGGGTTGGACACCAAATGGCTGTCGCGAAACACTTACGCGATTTCATCTTCGTGGAATTCTAATTTGACGGAGCAGAATTCAACCAAAATACAAAACATACGCGAAATGCGCAACGATAATCGTGGAGATAGCTAGCGAAAGAACATCTAACAAGGGAGCACAATCAAATGTTCTCCTTCGATTTTAACAAGTTTTGAATATTTTAAAATATAGATAAAAATAAGAGATATGTATTCTTTTTTTATAAGTGATGCGTTTGAAATTAAGAAAGTGAAATACCGCTTTGGTTATTTTCGAAGCAAATATCGTTAAAACTAAAAAGTAGGAAAAAATATTTTCAAGTGAAAGTTGAATGGTTTCAAGAGAACTTTATAATAATTTTTTAAAATAATTTTTTAAAATAAAAATTAAAAGAAATTTTTATTATTGCTACGAGGTACTTTTGAAACTGTTCAACTTTTATTTAAAAAATTTTTATCTCTTACAGTTTTGACGATATTTGCTTCGAAAAAAATATACCGATTTTTTCAAAAGGGTTCATCTTCTTAACGTGCGAGTAAGCACTTATAAAAAAATACATGTCTCTTATTTTTGTTTATATTTTAACATATCCAAAATTTTTTAAAACCGCAGGCACTTGGATATGTTCCCTTGTGAGTAAAATACCATTTTGGAAAAATACGTTGAAAGTTAATGGCATAATATAATGGCAGAAATTATATATAATGTTTCTTAAATATTCTGTATGATAGAATAAAAAATAAATTAGATGAAATCGGGAAGGGAAAACAATAGAAAAACTTTAAATACATTTATCAAAATAATAGCGTGTTTGTACGTATATTATGTGTGCTCAGTTACTGTTTGATTTGTTAGTTTAGGACAGCTTCTTTTCTAAAAATACAACGTGATTTTGTTCTTATATCGCCGGGCAGTAAGGATAAAAAAAGACTCATAAGAAAAATAATGTCTACCTAAAAAGATGCTAGATACTTTCTTCCACTATTACATTTTTATCGCATCGCGATAAATGCGACAAGTGATCGTTGGTTAAGCGATTGTCGATTCACTTGCATTTATTGCATTCTATTCGAGCAATATTGTTCCCGAAATCACCGTAGGCGGTTAGTATCTTTCCAAGTATCTTTCAAGACGCGTAAAGTTCGCTGTTAAATGAAATACCAGCAAGACGAAAAGGGGGTGAGATTGCGGGGGTGGTTGAAGGCGCGAGAAACGAGACAATGGCCGCTCCGGAATATGGAGAAAAGTTGTCGCGTTCTCGGCTAACAAACTATTCAACACGCGACCCACCAAGAGAACGCGTCCCGTCGCTATCCAACGATAATGTATGGGTAGTAGCAGCCCTTTCTCGTTCTGTAGAGTTAGCAGCGTATCTACATAACGGTAACGTTACAATGAAGGTTTCAGAACTGCAGTACGGTTCCTAAATGGAACGATCTTTAATTTAATGACGCGAAATATCTATAATGATATCCCACGCTGTTCCATTAATAATACCATAATATGCACTAGCAATGAGAACTTTAAGCGAGTTACTTAAGATGGAATTAAGATAAACGCTAGCAACTAATCAGATTATTAGTTTTAATTTCGTAGACTGCAAATAAGATCGATGCATGCAGCAAAGCTGCGTGATATACATCCTCAAATGCGCAAAACAGAAACATTTAAAAACCCTATTCACATAGTCAAACTTCTCATTTTATCTGTTGACTCTCTTTATGTCTATGAATTTTGCAGGACACTTTTTTCTCTTTTTTTTTTGATGGTTTATTCAATCAGCATTTTATTGCGGTATAATCACAACTCGCTTTGAATAGTGCTCTATAGTATGGGTAGATAATTGGATTCGCCGTTCGCAATAATTGATAGCCACAGGCTGATATTCCATATCCAGGTTATTTATTTTCGCCCACGACGCGTTTATGCTTCTGTCGTGGAACGCTATTTCTCTTTCACAACGTATCAAATCCGAGTTATTACGCTACACATATAGTCATGCACGAAAATAGCTTCGCACTATTTTATTATTATTCTGTGTTTGTCGAAATCTGTGAACAAAAACTCGAAAATGATATTTTCTTACCTTCTTTTTCTTTCTATTCTTTTCGCTTTCCACGTGCGCGGAATTCACCATGTTACACGCTGATCCTGGGTCATGCTAATTGTAAGAGCGGAATAGTTTGTGGCAGGTTGGGTGATGTTAGATTGGACTGGGTAAAATTATGTGATGTCAGAATGCTAAGTAAGAAATGTGGAATGGGATATGAAAAATAAAAAGAAAAAGAGAAGGTAATAAGAAAATATATATTCTCGAGTTATTGTTCAAATTTCAACGAAACTTTACTACTATAAATGCAATTTTTAATACTTTTCCATCAGATCATCTTGAAACTCCGAGCAAAACTCCTTTGCAAATGATTCAGCACATCAAAAGTATAAAAAACATGCATAAGAAAAGTTCCATCATTTAGGTTATTTTACCCATCGTCCTTTCGAAAGGTAAACTTTAATTAAAGATAAAATTAAAAATAATTGTGATGTTTAAAAGTAGAGGAAACCATAAGAGATTTCATTTTTTGTGATTAATAATCATTTTAAAACTGATTTAGAAGATAACGTTCCCATTTATTTGTTATTCGGGTCTGAATCTATTCATAAGCATATAATAAAGTCCAATGTTAAAGTTTAAAAAAAATTTATTCATGAGTCTTTTATACACAAGATATATTTTATTTTTTGTGAGTGATTGAAATAAAAATTTTATTATCTTTAATTTATTTCATTATCTCTGTAAACAGAGTTTTTAAAAAATCAAATAAATTTAATGAACTATTCGGTTCAGATACCTTACACGCACGCACATGTACGGGGAACTTCTGAAAGCTTGTATTAATCCGCAGTTGATCGCAGACAAAATAAATCTTCACATTTCTCAAGGTATACGGTTTCTCAAGTCATTCCTTTACTCATAATGCTCCTTAAATGGATCATTTCTATGCTTTAATTCCATACGCATAACATTCAAGGCAAACAGAAGACAGAAAGACGCACTGCACAGAGTTAACGTTTCGAGAACGCTTAAAGTTCGCGTTTAATTTTCTCCGGTTGCCATTAATGCGGATTAGACTACTCTGGCGCCGTCGTCGTCTTCGGCTTTACTGTATCCGAGAGAAGCCGCGAGCTATAAATCTACGTAATTTCGTCGAATTTATCGTCCCCGACTTACTTAAGCGTAAGCGTGCGTCGAACGAGGTGGGCGAGATAAATCAAATCATATCTAAAGAAAAAAAAAGAGCCATGCGGCAACGGTAGGAGTATGCTAAATATATCGCGCGCTTAACGTCATTAGTCCCCCGGCGTAAAAATGTATTTTCCCAGAAAACACGTTCCCGATAATTGTGCCCGGTAGTGCTGTCGTAACCGCGGTGAATCTAATAATACGGTAATCGAGTTTCGATCCAGAAACTGTACTTGATCGAACTGTACTTGACTGATGGTTCAGCCTTACGATTCCGATGGTTTTTTCCTACCTCGGTCCTTATGTGCTTTCATCTTCGTCCGCTTGTGGAGCAAAGTGAACGCATTTTGTCGAAAAATATTTGCTCACCATTAAGAATGACGTGAATCAATCTTATGATTGTATAAATATCCTAAAATTATTAGGATACACAAGAAGATGTATTTCTATTATATTTTTTGAAAAAAAATACAACCGATTATCTACATATATTCCTTAGCAAAAAATCTATGTATCATTCTCTCTTTCCATTTTTTTTCTCCTTATTTTTTATATCGTATCGATACCGTTCAGTATTGTTGCGTCTATGTCAAAATTGCGAACTTCTGCGTGATCTCATTGCGATACAGAAGACAAGAGAAATATTACTTCTGTGGTTGCGTGACGGAGGAACAGAGGAAAAAGAAGGGTCTATCTCGATTTCGCGAGACGTGACTGACTGCGCAATTATAACGTCATCTCACCTTTTAGTTTGTTGTTTCGCGTCCATTTCGTTATTAAATGTTCGTTCCTTAGTAATGAAATACGTACCGCGATAACGAACGAGTTTTGCACTCAGCTCTTTAAACTCTGCAATAATAGTATTAGTCTACCCACTTCCTACACCGATTCGATCACGGTAGCAATCGTTTTTAGTTTCCGAACGATGTCGTCAACATTGATAGTTAACGATTCCTTCATTATTCATATAATATGCGTGATGTCGTGGCGGATGACAAAATCCGCGCACGCATGATGATAAGAGCCACGCATGATTAAATTCGAATGAACGGCGATCGCTTATCGCAAACGCTATTCCGAGCGATATTTATAGAATTCTGAGCGATAGCGGACAGTTTCAGTTGAGCATGTAAAAGTTAACGCGTAGCTATTTCGGAACTTCATCTCTCTATGATTAGTTTCATCTGGGAATAGTCAACCCATTTTTTTTTGCGTAAACGATCACCTGGGGTGATTTTAAATTCCAGTTAAAAGTCATTGTTGTTAACTACATATTGTATATGTATTATTAATTGTTTTATAATTTATTAATATCCGAGGACATCATATACATAAAGTTAATAGTTTCACCCGGGAATAGTCAACCCATTTTTTTTGCGTAAACGATCACCTGGGGTGATTTTTACATTCCAGTTAAAAGTCATTGTTAACTACATATTATATATGTATTATTAATTATTCTATAATTTATTAATATCTAAGGATATGTATATAAAGTTAATCAATATTTTCTGAAAAAAATAAGGAGGAACCAAGAAAATATTAAACAAAAGCACAGAAAAAGTACAGTAAGCAGCTTATGATAGTATTTCTGAAAAATGAAGAAAGCAGTTAATAAAATTTATATTACGGATTTTTGTTGGGATTGTATGTTTAAAAGTTCGTAAAGAATAAGTTTTTAAACAAAAAAGAAATATATAATATTCATTTTATAACAATTTAAAAAGATAAGTTGTTATCATATAAAGTTATTTATATTGTGTTTGCTCTTGCAGAATAATATAAAAAATGGTTTTTTTTTATTATATTGTATAAATATAAAAATTACATAAGATATTTTTCAATAAAAATAAATATTTATATTTATAAACCATGATGTAAACTTTTTTATTGTATAAATATAAAAATATTAATAGCTCTTTTAATACTTTATAACTTAAACCTCATATTATTATATTTCGGATTTATAAATTTTTACCACATTTGATTGATTTTATAATGTAAACGATCACCTGTTTTCTATACCCCAGTTAGTTTCAACAGATCGATACTATGAATATATGAGTCATAACTTGTTTCTATTGTACAAATTGTGTCTCGGAATCTTTGAATGAAAGGTATAGATTTTGGATCAATAAAAAAGTGCTGTAACGTGAGTTTTATTTTTCCAACGCTCGAATGTACAAAACACCTATTCTCTTGATTAATTAAAAAATAGAATAAAATTCTTTATAATGCATATCTTTGTCTTTACTGTCTAAATATTTCACGTCTGCAAGAGTCAAGCGTATTTTTTTACAATTATATGCAAATTATTTCGATTTATTTCATACAATTTATTATCGGTATTATTGAATATATTTTAAATGAAAATACGTTTATCACATAAAATGGATTAAAAAAAAAATCTGAAATGAATATTCTTTTAGGTTAATTAAAAATAAAATCTTTTATAATGCATATCTCTGTTTTTACACTGAGAAAAAAAATTCCTAAATTTTAATATTTATTCGAATAATACTAATAAAATATTTACTTACGGTACATAAATATTTACTTTATAAAAAAACTGATACTTAAATTAGTGGTTCTTGTACTAAATAAATATATATTTATATTTAGAAAATATTTTATTAATATTATTCGAATAAAATTTAATAATTTTTCCCTCAATGTACTGTTTAAATATTTCACGTCTGCAACAGTCAAACGTATTTTTTTACAATATGTATTTTCATTATATGCGAATTATTTCCCTTTACTCCATACAGTTTATTATAGAATATATTTTAATCGGTATTATAAAATATATTTTGAAAGAAAAATCGCTTATCACATAAAATGGGTTGACCATTTTTAAAATCGCTTATCATATTTGTAAACCCATGAAATTTCTTCCATATTATTCATTTCACTTCAACAGTTCTATTAGATTTAAGGCTGCAGCTATGGAAAAATCGCGACGTTAGCAATTTCGAGACGGAAACTTTCGCCGATGCGCGCGTCAGTTACGCGTCTTTTTCATGAAATGATGTTTCCATACGCGCGATAAAGTGGTAAACTAATGCAACTGGAGGCTGATTCTGAAATACATTGTCCGTTGTTGCAACTTCGCCGACATTGTAGATGCATTTAAATGCATTCTGTAGTTATCGCGACGATGTATCGCGTACGTGGTGCATTTACCCTGCACTCGCTGTACTATGCTGGAATACGAAAATAAAACATAGACGCGATTTGCGAGACAATAGGATGACGCACAATATGAAAGCTGGTCGTCGCCGGCGGACACGGTTAATCTTGCAAAAATTGAGTTGTAAGAACATTAACGCGAGCCAATACGATGCAGATTGCGCAGTTTCGCTTCATCAGCGCTCGTGTCAAAGAATTATATTTTGAAGCGCGTTCCTCGATGTAAATTACACTTACATCTCAGAGATATCTCAAGGGTAAT
This sequence comes from Solenopsis fugax, assembly GCA_003595255.1. Lineage (NCBI taxonomy): Eukaryota > Metazoa > Arthropoda > Insecta > Hymenoptera > Formicidae > Solenopsis > Solenopsis fugax. Next base: position 22,593 of record QKQZ01046609.1, read on the forward strand.
TGCTTTTCCTCGTGTTTACGAACGTAAAGCAATCTCATGGAAATTTCATGCTATATTGTTATATGCTAAGAATTTAGGAAATTACTTTGTTATTTCAATATCCTTCGCGCAGGACTCGCTGTGGATTCTCAGAAAACAGAGTCCATTGTCGAGGAATTCTGTCACTACAAACAAACGCGATAATTCCCAGGCTAAGAGGAACCTGCAGATAGGATTCACATGGGCGAGTAAATACGGCTCTGCCGGTGACGAGCTCGATTGACAAATTGATTTGGCTGGTCATATGCTTTCTGATAAAGTAAAACACATTCCACGTGTAACGTTGGTGTGTTACACCATATTACATTCGCATTAATACTTCGTAATATTTCGTATTAATACTCCGATTTGTATTAATACTTCGTGTCATAAGAATAATTACGATCTAGTAATATAGATAAATGCAAATTGACTTAATGAACCAATCGTTTGGTCTGACTGTGTTAATAAGTGAATAATATTGCCTTATACACGTATACAATGCATATTACGTGCGCATTTGTCGTTCCACGAAGCTCTGATATAATCATTTGCGCAAAGCGAGCTACCGTTGTATTTTAAAGATTCAAACTAGTTCAACAAATGTGCGGATTCACAATTAACAATCTAATAAAACTGTAATTATATTAAATGCCTACGCGTGCTGTTATTGTTGATTGTGCAACCATATTGGCATTTCTCCCGTGGGGTTCAGCGCAGTAGCTGGATAACGAATCCCATTAACATAACCGCTCTCGCGGAACAGCGGTGAATATGCAGCACTGTATCCTAACACAGTTTTGACTTTTGTTGTATTAATTTGAAGTTAATTACAAAAAAACAAATTTCACAATAATAAAAAAAAAATTGACTTCTAATTCTGTCATTGGCTCATTAGAATTACAGTCGAAATTCTTGGATTCTCTATACAAAGAGAGAAAAAATTGTGGTGGCAACTATAAGAGGACAACCATACAAATTTTGTTAATATAATTATAATATATAGTTAAGTGATCTATATTATAGTTATTGCAACTAAATTAATGGTTAAGAGAACTAATAAAAAACATATCGTTCAATATCGTAACAATATCGTTCAATTGTTTTCAATATTTTAATAAAAAACAGTTGTAGTACATTATATAATAAAGTGATTACAACTATTTTTATTAGTTTTCTTAACCATAAACTTAGTTGCAATAACTATAATATAGTTCACTTAACTATATATTATAATTATATTAACAAAATTTGTATGGTTGTCCTCTTATAGTTGCCACCACAATTTTTTCTCTCTTTGTATANATGCACACATGGAAGAACGACTTTGTTGAAGTATTTAAATATTTAGTTGGATACAGATCTGAAAATAATTTTATTGGACCGTCAAAATAATTGCGACGGATGTTCAAGCATAATGAGCAATGCTGCAAAAAATTTTTATATTCTAGCAATTCAGTTTGAGAGTCTAGCATAATTATTTTGATGGTCTAACAAAATTATTTTCAGATCTGTAACTTAATTTTTAGATACTTTAGCAAAATTGTTTTTTTCCGTGCAGATATCTGTGCGATAATTGATAGATGCGTGACACGTGTGTCGTTTGTTCATTCGCGTACGTCACGTCGGGAAAATTAAACTCTCGGCGCAAGTATCGCAGATTATAAGAATGTGACATGAGACCAGACGAAACGGATCTGCCGCCTTTCTTCGGGCTCTTCCAATAACGAGTTTAGCGCAGTTTTACGAGCGGCTGGACGGTCAATACACGACCACGAGAGCGGGCAATGCGTGCCCTTATGAGAATATTTGCCTGATCGGAGACGTGACCTCGCGCAGCTAGAAAAAAAAAGCCGAGAGAAACGTTTTGCAACGTCTCGATGTCTCATTCCAGTCGTGTTTATAGCTTATCTCGATTTTATGGGATTATCATCGTTAATGAGATCTTGACTCTCTGATGTACTTATATTGTCGTTTTTCCTCTACGCTAATACGCAGAGAATTTAGAGGATACGTGGGACTTGTGAAGTTATCCGGATTTCCGGGAAAATGGAAACTGTTTAAAAATTCACAGCTTGCATTAAGTTTGAGAGCTCCGAGTACACACGTTTCACTTGCTCTTTGAAATTGACACATCCTTTAGATCGCAGTTAGAATTTCACGAGCTTATTCCACGTTCTGTGAGATGATTCGGCACGTTACGCAATTGCGTGTCGTGATAACGTGATAACGAGAACTTACTGCCAAGTTGAAACCCTAACGCTTTAATAATAATCGGACATTTCGCTAACATTATATGTATATTACGATTTCATATATAGTACCGGCCAAAATTATATCACCTTTCGATTTTTTTTAGCATAACTTGTTTTAAAGG
>QKQZ01046612.1:0-10196 GCA_003595255.1 Solenopsis fugax
ACCTTATATGAGAAAAAATATACGATTTTATTTTAAAAAAATAATATTTTTTTTCTTTTAAAAGATTCGGCAGCGATATTTTTATACATACTTTAATAAACCTCCAAATATCAGTGAAAAATTTTGTTACTTTCCTTTAAAAAAAAAACAACTTTTAACATTTATTGTCATAAACTTTGTCTTATCTTTCTATCTCTGTATATTAGAGTTTGTAAAATATTGTATTGATTATTGTAAAATATAACGTTCCTTAAAGATCTCACAGCATTTTACGAAAATTCTTCTCATATTTGCTAACTTTTCACAAAATAACTGAAATCTTTATAAAATATTCCACCTTACGAAATGCTGTATATGAATCAACTCAAGGTACACGTTTGCAGATATTATACGCGCTTTCGATATCTATGCATTTCGAGAATTACAAAAAGGGTTGGATAGAAATTCGTAAATTGTCAGAAGTGTGTAGTTTCTGTCTCGATGATGCAATTTATAGGCAAACTACATGCGAATTCGCAATTTTCCATTCTGTTTTTGCTACGTATTTCAATGGACATGGAATTTTTAGCATAGTCTTGTCACAATATTTTCTTATATTTTGCAATACGATATTACAAAATAGCTTTCTGTTCCGATATAGAAATAAATCATAGTTTATATTGCAAAATCGTAAATATTCATTATCGAAAAGAATATTTACGTCACTATAATTGAATAAATTAACAATCTTATACGCTCGTTATTTCTAAACAATACAATGGTGTAGAAAGATATACAGGTAGGTCAGTAAACGAGCAATTAAAAAGATATAACGAATATATTATATTTTCATAACACAGTATTTAAGCATAATAAATGGAAAATTTTAACTTGACTTACAATTAGTCATCTTCAGTTTAATAACAATAATTTACATAATATGCATAATACGCCGCATGCCAGTGTTCTTATATACAATCGAAATATTAAGGAAGTATTGTCTTATTAATGTTTTCTCACAAATCCGTTCGATAATGTCGTAGTCTATAATTAAGAATAACTCTTATCATTTTTCATTTTGCAATCGGGAACATGTGTGTCAACTTATGTATGCAATCATTATAATTTCCATGTATTCCATTATTATAGTTCATCAGTTGATCCAGATGTTTAACAGAATGTGTTTCTCACTTTTTGACGATACTTCTGTTCACTCCCACTGTTTACGATCATTATAAACAACAATAGCGAATAAAAGTATGTATCGTCTAAAACTGAGAATGCATTCTGTTAAATATCTGAATCAACCGATAGATCATAGTCATTGAAAATCAGTTGATTGCATGTATAAATTGGCACACATGTTCCTAATTTTAAAATAAAAAATGATAAGATTTAATCGTAATTTATGGACTACGACATTATCGAATTGTTTTTTAGAAGACATTATTGAAAACAATACTTTTCTAATATTTCGATTATAAGAACACTGACATATCTAACGATCTCAACTTTATTCATATGTTTATATCTTGTTCAAATTTTATATTCTGTAAATTATTGTTATTAGACTTTAGATAACTAAGTCAAATCGAAACGTTCCATAGATTATATTTAAATACTATGTTATAAAATTATAATATATTCGTTATGCTTTTTAATTGCTCATTTATTAACGAATTTTTCTATACCATTCTATTGAATAAATTACAATTAAGTAAATTGAAAACATACAGATTAGTTATGCATCTTGAATGTAAAACAAACAACATAAAATAATTTAGATCGCCTTAGTGATTTGTTTACAATTCATGATTATAACAAACCATCATATCACAAATGACATGATTACTATACTTATCTCAGCTTGATACATTTTTCTAGATGTAAACACGCAGTATATTTTGAATAAATAAAGTACGCGTAAATCGTAAGGAAGGGTAGAAAGAAATTGCTCCGTATTAGTACCAGCGATAAGCGAATTTGTTTTTTCTGTACGCTCGGGAATGTTTACGTATATACGAAGGAAAGTACCGCAGTCGTTACGAGTCGTTTACTACTTGCGGAACGAATGACCAGATCTATTAATCCGATACAAACGACCGCGCATTTATCACGTGGAAACCTATTTAAAAATTAGAAGTATATCTCAACTTGTTCATTATGGCGCCCAGAAGATTCGTCGAGATACATCTCGTAATTTTTAAAGAAATGCTCAACAGATTTACTTTATCTCTGCCTACAAATAAAATTAAAGGTTTTAGAATACATTCATTTAATCGCGTGTTAAAAGATTAATAATTATATTTAGTTAAGAATAAAAGCCAAGTGGAAAAACATTTTCATTATAAATTAAATACTATCGAAAGGTAGACAGTTATAGAATCTGCTGAAATATATTGAAGAGGAAATAATTATAAGAAAGGTAAGAGAATCAAAATGCACTTTATTAGAATACTTCAGAATGATCTTAGAAGTTTTAAAAGTATTACAGAGTAGTGCATTGTAAGGAGGCATATGCAGAATATAGTAAAGTTAACGACACAAAGTTAAAAACACATTTTAGTATTGTATTTCAATCTTTTTCTTTTACTTGCCATTATTATGATATATAATCTGGCATATTCCGTAAAGTACTTTGCATAAAGGCATAAATGTTACTCCGTAACATGCTTTGGCGAACTATGCTTGACATGCTTCAACTTGTATTATTGCATACTCAAGTGTATTATATTATTCTAGCTGACACTGATGGTAATTAATAGCAATCATGATAATTGATACGTGATAACAATGAATTATTTTGTAATAATTTGAGTTGTTAATGTTAAAACTTCATTTATTATGTTTACACGTATGATTTTTGTATAATTTCACTAAATTCATAACAATTCTGAACTAGTTCGCCATATACACAATTCAAATATTGATAGGAAGCGGTCTTATATATTAACCTAGGAGATTCGTATAGTAAGATAAACCCGGCAGTTATAATTACTTGCAAGATACACTTCCAAATCTATTAGTACCGAGAAAACAGTACTTCGTTGTCTTACGCACATCCCGTTTATGAACAGGCGAATACCTGCACATGCTTATGAGACGTTGGTATGTAGTCCAGTTTCTCATCTCGGGACAAGTTAATTAAGATGAGTTCATAATTACGGAAACTAGAAATTCCATCTTGACGGCATTACGTTTCATGAATATATTCACAATCGCACGCGTGTTTATGAATTCACTGTACGAATTGGCCTTCGATGATAAATCGTACAAGTGCAGATAACGACCGTCGATACTTCAAAAATTGATATATACTTACGAAGTATATTTTACATTTATAAATTAGTGGAAGTCTCTTTACCACATGGAAGTATCTCCCGCAGTTAGAGAGCAAACAAGTGCGTTTGTATGAGCACGAATCTCATTAATGGGAAATGGATTTGAGGAAATGCAGAAACTACCAATTACGATACGTTGCATCATCCCATAGAGAGTTAGATGGTTACAGTCGTCGCATACGAATGAGTGCAATCGTCGCGGGATAAGTCGTTAGCGACTTGCTCCAGAAACGGTTGTATCCTCCTTCATTAGTATGGTGTAAACGAGCTCGCGTTGTCGACGTATGTAACCCGGCCACAAACGAGAGAATGCGCGTCCACGTGTCTATGGGCCAACAGCACCCTTGGTCCACTCTGCCGCTGTCATGGCGTAATCAGGTTTATCTCGTGGTTGCACACAGAGAGACAAGTACCGGCTCGTGACAAGCCTCGCGCGTTATATCCTTCAGGAATGTGGAGCACGTGCCGGATCCTGTGGGACGATCATAATCGTCTTGTAGACGCACTGAAATTAAATGTACTTGCCGGCGCGCGTAATTTCCGCGCGGGCCCGTGCAAAGAGGTAGCCACAGCCGACTACGATTACAAATTGACATAATGGGATTCAACGACGATGCCACGAGAGGTCATGTCGATATTCACAGCATTTGGATTGCGCCAGCGTGGATAAGAAGCGTTTAACAAGGCTTCTTCCCCTCGCCTCTCTCTCTCTCTTTCTCTCTCTCTCTCTCTCTCTCTCTCTCTCTCTCTCTCATCGCGATTCTCACTGCGCAGTAAACAAAGTTTGAAACTTTTCGCCTGCGGAATATTTAGAATGTAATTATGGTTGGGTAGTAGCGCTATGTTGACGGGTGCATCATGACAACTCGAGATAATGAAGTTTCCGTCGTGGGAACGAAGGAACAGATCCAGTCTGTGCTTCCTCTATATCCCACCCTTCAGGAATGTGAAGTTCGTGCCAAATACGGCGACAGATACGGGCGTATGCTTTGAGGCGAATGCCACTGCTCCAGGAACATTCTGCGGATTTGCATCGAAACTCGTTTCTTAAATGGGTGCTTGTTCAACAGGCTAATATAACCGTTGGCAGTTTATTTTCTTGGAAGGAAACGAGTTCGCCACGAAAACCGGGTATATTTACATTAAATTTCTTACCTTTGCGACTCATATTTATCTGTATAATTTTTAAATGTTATAAAATGTTACTTTGAAGTATGCACATGAACACTTTTCTGACTAGAATTGCTAATTATTGCGCTTTTTCTAAATGTATTTTTCAAAATATATTTTTATGAACAAAGTTATATTTTTTATAATTAAAGAGATAATTACATTTTTTATCATAATAATATCCAAAATAATATTAAAAACTTGATATTTTTTAACGCTTTGAGGCAATGCTTTTGCTTTTTCTTCTTGTATACTTCAAAATATTTTAACTATATTTTATTTTAAAAAGCGCTGCAAAATTTACATTTATATGTATCTCATTACACATTAATATGATAGCTTTGAAATTATTCAGAAAATTTATAATCATCTGTGACATTGGTGCAATAAGATTGCACATCAAGATGCTAACTTATAAATTAAAGCATTCAAAATGGTCAACAAGCTATCCGATTATTGAGAAATCTTCAATTCCTCCTCATTCTGTCGGACATAATTTGGGTGGGTTATTACTCGACAATATTACAAAATCGAATTTCGATGATGACCCAGGAGCACAAAGTCATAAGAACATCATAATAACGCCATTATGACTTGTTATTTATAAATCAATAAATGTTATCCTTGTAACATCATTATAATGTCATCAAGGAACAAAAATGAGTGACTTTTGATATTATTATGACTTCTGTGTTCTACCTGGAGATACAACCGTATTTTTATTTCAAAGCGCAACGACGTAAATAAAATACAATTTTTATCTCCTGCTGGTTTCTGGTACGTTTCAATGTCCACGAAGTGTCGGGTCGATGCCAAATGCTGATGTATACTCACCAGCATGTGGTAGAAATACTTTGAAAGCGTACGATTGCTGGTCGATGGCCGAAGTAGCTGACGTGTATATGTATACTTTAAGCCGTGAACAAAGGTAGATGTAGATACAAGATCGTGGCCATGTGGAGCAATCTCCTATATATTTCAGTAGCATCGCCCAGGAACGCATCTGAATACAAATACCTGCTTAAATAGCTATCGCGGACTAACTGATAAACATTCACGGATTAGTTACCGTCTGTGCTCGACTTCTATGTATTATATAATACCTTGGGGTGCGCATTATTGACTTCAAGGATAAAGTAAGGAATTGTTAAAGATTTGAATACATTATACATATAATGTATAAGAATATAGGAAATAAGGACCATCCTAGTATACATACATACATATATATATAGAATTTTTCCGTTCTCATGTTTCAGAATGGTTCCTTTCAATAAAAAAATAATCCCTGTAAAATTTCAGCTCAATTGGATAACAGGAAAGGGTGTCGACGAACGATTGAATTTTATATAAGAACTGATTTTTAAAGATAAAAATAATATATAATATACATGTATATGTATATTGTCGCGTCGATCTTATCTCCACAATAATCTCGGCAATAGCCTTAGACAATATTCTCGAAAATCTTCTTCTTCGCGTGCCGTACGCTTGTCAGCGCGTAGGCTCTCTTCTGTATATATCCGTAGATATATGGGACCTGCAGTTTTAACGCCAAACGGCCTCTTAGAAGAAACTTTCCTGGGCAGAGTTACTCTCGGTGGTTTGCCTTTGCCTTCCGAGAGGTGGCGATCGTTTCTAAAATCGATTAAAAACCGATTTAGGGTTATACTGTTCTGGGTGGATTTGAACCCGGATCTCTGGCACAGAAAGCACATTGCCACATTTTATTATTCTCGAAAATAAAACTAGTAATTATCCTTTTATATCTTTACGAGGAATTAAAGAGGGAAGTCTAACAATAAGTGGAGTTTATTCCGCTACTTTCACTCCATTTATAGTTGCGGATCAGACACTTGACCATGCATGGTTCTGGGGGTCGATTGTATTATACATCACATAAGTTGAGTGAAAACTACAAAAGTGAGCAAATTCACTAGCGTTTGACCAATGAAATTACAAATAGTCTAGCAAATTTACTCACTTTTGTAATTTCCACCAAGTTGTATAATACACAATTGGTTCCCTGTTCTAAGTTTTAACTCGCATCCGGCTGATTCCGGTGATCTAAATACATCACACTGTCGATTTTGAGTTCTTATACCTTTATAACATTTATATTGTTATTATAATAATGCAAGCTAAACATTATTTTAATTTTACACATAATATTTCATTGTAATTATTACTGTAATTGTTTTAATATTGTTGTTTTACCCTCATTAAATGATCAAATCTCTGTATTATCCACAAATAATCATATTTCTCAAAAACATCTAGTTTTTTTTATCTCAAATTGCGCGTTTGTGCATCAAACATAAAATTCATATTATTCTTTTTTCTTACTTACATTTTTATCTCATGGCAATACATCTTGTTTGGCCTAGGGCGCAAGAGGAAGTCGTTTTAAGACAACTCTGGCGAGGCTATCTTATGTAAATTTGCGACACGTTTCGTACATCAGAGTGTGGCAATTTAAATTTCCGCAGCACCCTTGCCATTACCTGCGATTTGCGTTTTTTTACCAAATATTTTTATCTCGTGGAAATTGTCTACGTGAAACGGAAATTGGTATTAATAACGAGCATCTCGCGTTTGTCTCTGCTTTTAATATTTACCCCTCTAGCGCGAATAATAAAAAAAATTCGTTTTGTTACCTTTCTAATTGTCGTATCCCCTAAATGAAACTGAGTCTGCGCGGTGGACCCAGAGACAAAAGAGACTCGATTAACGAAGTTTCTCCATGCAAACTCTCGATGTCTCTTCTTACACAAGCATAATATATATATATATATCATCCGTGATATTAAAGAACGAAAACGATAGCGATGTCGACATCGTTTTCATCATCATCGTCGTCGTCGTTATCGTCGTCGTTATCGTCGTCGTTATCATCAACCAGACTCTTCACTGGTAAATCTCCATTACGCGGCCCGCGTACTTCAGAAACAGTAAGTCAATATTCCTTTCATATCGTTAATACGGCGGTGACGGGATTACGTACGTCCGCGCGTTTATTCACGGGGGAGGATTTGATTCCCTCGACCTGCCGCCGCGTCCTAGTCTGCGCCGCCTTCTTCTTCTTTCCAAAGATGGTTATATTATTTACGTGAGACGAAAGCACCGTCATTTGTTAGGTCGCCCACTTCCTCCTTCATTTCCACCCTCCTCTCGCGAGCATTCTCGATAACGTTCTATCCAGCTCGTTTTCTCAACTCCACCCTAGCTTCCGTTTACCGCCTATCTTTACACATCTCCTTCGGCACCGGAGATCGAACGCCGCGCATAAGTTTGCTGCCAAGTTGGCAAAGTTGTCGGTGGAACTTGCACGTATTTGCGCAGGTGAAATGCTCTTATAACGCCAAGGAGGAGGAAGCTAGTTCCCGGTGATTGCATTCAATTCGTCGACGGCTAGAAAGAAAGTCTGATCGGATTAGAACTCGCTTTCCATCTGCCAGAGGAACGGTTATACGCGACGCCGAGAGCTTCCGAAGGTTTAAATGCGACGCTCTCCGTCATAGACGATCTCATTTAGAATTTTATTGCCAGCCTCGCGTACTCGTGTAAGCTACGCCGGATAGATTCCTCGTCAGATCTGCCTTCTTAAGCAGTCTGATTATATGCTCTACGAAGTAGTCGGGATGCGAAACGAGATTGTGTTGATCCTGATTGACACATATTAAATGTTGCTTCTTCATTGATTTAATTCCACTGGATAATCTAAAAGTCTCTGGTGTAAAGAATCGATATTACTTTAAATTTACTCGCTGACATTTTACAGGTGTACGCAGTATAAAAATCAACAGACCAATAAAAGCTCGAAAAAAATCTCTTTTTTTATCTAGTCACTTCAATTATTAATTCTAGTTGATTTTTTTTTATATATAACGAACGTATTCAGCAAACTACATTCGTATGCACGATGTGCACGATCAAAAGAATTAGTGTGTCCAGCATTTTACTGAAAATCGTAAATCGATGCCCATTTCGAGGGCATCGATTTACATCAAGTATTTACCTCGATTTTTAACAACAATTTCGCTGCCGTGCTGAACAGACGAGTTTTTAATGCGGTTCCAAACTTAGCTCGATATATCCGCCCGAGACGGGGATATACCCTTCTTGGCCGTACGAAGGTAAACTCCAATCAAGAAACTCGTTTCACGTAAGAACGACTTATGGAATCAGATAAACGTCCGCAAACAATGCTCGTCGTAAATCACGTCTCTCCGATATACCCGGTGCACTCGATTTCGTTGCCGGACGAAGAATAATGGAAATAGATCGACGACCTCTCGAAATAACGCGCGCTCCCACCCTCCGCATCCGATTAACGCCGCGTCCCTCTCCCTAACCCACCGACCGCTTTTGAAGTCTTGTCACTCTTTTACCTCGAGCACACATCGGATTTTCACGATCCGCGTTAATTACTCCTATTATTGTTGGGGAACAACACACGACATCACTTTGTCGACGAGACCGCGCGGTTAAACTGCAGTTGAGGGACGAATGAAAGTGCTCGGGAGGGAGAGGGACGGGCGTCTCGTATCGATATATGAAAGACAATTAATATCCGTCAATCTGGTATGTCTCGCCACACCGAATTATCCCTGGAACAAACGCGATACTTGACACGATCTCTCGTCGCCTAAATAATCGCAATTCGCGAGTCGCGAATCCGTCACTCGCGCACGGCAACGCTCGAGCGAACCTTCGCGATTTCGACGGGTATTGCAAGCACGTTGTAACATCGCGACATTTACGCGGAAAGGCTGGCATTTCCATATAGAACAAGCAATTTACATATAGAGCAACTAGTTTGCCGCGCAAACGAGTGGATTACCACTCTTGCTCCTTTTGTTGTAACGGCACACTTTCACGTACCTCTTTATTCAATTATCGATCATGTCTTCGACATATATGTAAGATGACAAATACAACGTTTTTATTTATGAATAACTAGAACGGGCGATGAAAAAAAAAATGTAACACTGTTTTCGGATACATATTATTTCAATAGTGAGCAAGGATCAAACTGATGCATATTGCAACAGCTTTTCTGTGAAAGCTTGCATTTATTCAGTCCTATTTGTTTTAGATAATTTTATTTACACGATACACATGTATCGTAAATTAAGAACAAAATCAATAAAACCGATTGGAAACATGAAACATTTATATTTTTGACGTCACGGGGCACTTTTGTCTGTCAGTGTACTTTTTAGCACTTTACAATTGCACTCCGCAATATCGTATAAAATGCGTTCACTGATGTAAAGTCAAAAGCACATGTCTATTTATAGACCAAATGACTTGTACATAGTACATTTAACTTATAAATATATATATGATTACTGGTTTTTGAATTTTAAATGGTCTCCCATCAGTTTTGATGCCAACTATACCACCAACAATATGCGAAGCGCTAGATAATGCGAAAATTGCATTTCACTGTGTAAATCAATCAAATCGTTTATCTTGAATCAGACATGAGTCATATTTTTTGCCAAATCGAATAAAAAATGCTTTTAATACTTTGGATCTAAATCTATATTGTTTTTTTACATGATAGAGTGGGGTGTTATACATCACTACAGGCATACGGTTTCTCGTTGATTCTAAAAATAACAATTTACGTCAAATTTGTACACTGAGAGAAAAAATTGTAGTGGTAACAACTATAAGGGGACAACCATACAAATTTTG
>QKQZ01046621.1:0-32381 GCA_003595255.1 Solenopsis fugax
AAGAATCTTATTTATCTTACTTAAATTTCGAAGAAATGTTGACTGTCAGAAATTACTTCGACTTAAGCATTAAACACATTTTTTACAGCCACGACTTCAGTATGACGCCGTCGCCAACGAAACTTTATTAGCAGCGTCGTTACATTAGAACGCATTTACAATATTTAAAATAAATTTTTAACATGTACCCATACAAAGATATTTCCATTTTTTTCGAATAACCCCGCCTTCCGAATTGTCCCAGTCTCCCCCTACAGTTTTTACTTGGCTCGTACACTTGTTACATCGTATCTTATAATTATCTTATTTTGATCTTCATTAATTTATTCCGGAAATACTTCCTCCAACTTTCCTTTCCGCGTGATGAAACTTGCAAGAAAAATACTACGCCACGACGAATCATTAATTCATTATTTTAAAGTGGCTTCAAAGAAAGTGATCGATTTTCGATTAATTTTTATGCAGCCGTCCCGTCTCGGCTCTTGAATTAAACAAGAGCCTCCCTTTTTTATTCCCATTTACTCACCGTCTTGTAAATACTTGAGTTTTGTAGCGCTCGGACAATATAAATTTGCTGACAATTTTCTTCGTGACTTTGCGCGAAGATAAAAATGCAACCTCGGCCGGGGCAGCAGACGCATAAAGAAGAACTTGCGTAAAAGAATGGCGAGGAAAATGTGAAATGTGAGAAAAAGCCGAGTAAAATTACAATGAGTCCGAATAATTTAGTTTCATACACGGTATCACCGCTAATGGGTACTGCTTCAACGTGCGTGTCTGAAGAATAGCGTTTTGAGAAAGCAAATAAACAGTCTCTCTCTCTCTCTCTCTCTCTCTTTCTCGATATATACGTTTGAGACGAAGGTAAATCGAAACGTGTGCGCGTACGCAGCGTATACATTTGACATGTATATATACACGTGTAAAGTTTGTCAATTGGGAAATATTCCGTGCGCTGCGGTCGGTCGCACGAACCGGTACAACTTCGCAATAAGCCATCTGATTCCCCGGGGAGTCACCCTTTACAGCAGTTGAGAGTCACAAGAGCTGTACCGAATCACTCACAGGATAAAGAATAAAGTCCCAGAGTTCAAATAAATAACCAGAATTATATTTGTGGAACTTTTGACGCGATGCGTGTAGCAGAAAGTGCTTACTCTCTGTGGGCAGAGTTCATTAAACGTTGCTCCTTTCAACACTTCCTTCGTACTTTATAAATAAGTCATGTGTGAAATTTTCCTGCAATTAATCATCGCTTTACATTTATAACGTTTTTCATCTTATTGGAATTTCAACGTAATATCTCTCAAAGCGTCGTATTTACATCGTTTGGAAATGCATTAATAAATCTCCGTCACAGGATGAAAGAAAGAGGAAATCGTAAATAAAACGACGAGGCTTTAAACGTGACAAATAAAAGCTCGGCAAAGGGCAGAAATAAAAGCAGCAACATTGTTTTCTGAAAAATGATTTTTCACAGCTTGGCTTTTGGTTGAAAAACAATGTCAAATGGCAGACAGTCGATGAGCTTTATTGAATTTTAGCGAGGAAATATTTATTAATACTTAACAACCCTGGGGACCCACGTTCCCCGGGGATCTTTCCATTCAAACCGTTTGATATTTTATCTCTAAAAAGAAACGCAATTATAAAATAATTTCTGGTATGCGTGAATACTCAAGGATGTTTCGACTATAAAAATGATCGAAATTTAAAAACTACAGGTTTCTTACATTCTTTTTTTTTAATCATTGACAAAAATTTTGGCCTTGAATTTTGATCCTAAAATCAGCTACAAAGAACAAGACAACGAAAAACTTGGCTTGTAATGGCTTATGCAGTAAAAATTGTACTTTGTTGCAGTTTTTGGAAAATATAACTTTTAAAGAAGTGGATCTAAATGAACTTTTACAGGAATATTTACTATATATGAAAAAATTGATTTAATTTATAATGCTACTTCCTCATCAAATGCGATTTTACATAAGTATCAAGAGCAAACAAAAAATTAAGTAACTTTTAAACTAATAAGAGAATTATGTAGATATATTCAAAGCAGATATTTGAATAATTCAGAGAATTATTCAAATTTTACAGATATTTAAACGTAATAATAGAACAATCTGTAAATAAAATCTTTAATAATACTTTGAAATATGACACATACATCCTTAAGGATGTTTTGGCTATATAATACCAAATATTTAAGCATTGTTAGATTTATTTCTTTCTTTAAATCAACGACAAAGAATGTTAACCGTGAAAGTCTAAATTTTGATTCTGAAATTAAAGATTAAAAAAAACCTGGCTTGTAATGGCTTCTGCAGTAAAAACCATATTTTGTTGCAGTTTAAATATAACTTTTAAACAAGTAGATTCTAATAAACTTTTGCAGGAATATTTATTAGAGTTTTAAAATATATGAAAAATATATATTGTATTTTACTTGACAAATACAATAAATTCGAACAACAATGCCGTGGGTCGGCGTGACAAATTACATAAAATTGGCGCGGCACGGAACGTGTTAAGCAACTGAGAGACACGGAAGATACGCGAACGCGAAATCACGTTGGCCGCCACACAGTTCGAGAAATCAAGACTTCAATCGCGTGCTGACAAATGTTCGACCAGAGGTGGAGATGAAATTACATGCTCGTTGCTCAAAGCATCCTCGACGTGACTCCCAACAGTAGCAAGTTAGGGACCACTCGCGTTCACTCCTCTCTGTGATCCGCATAATAATTCGCGAATCGCATAAATCGTTGTCATTCGCACGCTACCGTCGTAAACCACCGCGCTCTGCTAAATACTCGTTCATTAACGCAATGATAACACGGGGTATCGAAGCGAAGTATCTCAATTTTTTTTTTCTCTCGGCTTTGCTTCGCGCTTCGGGCTAACCGCGATTAATTCCGCGCATTTCACAGAATTTCTGTAGTTTAAAAATTGCGAAAGTTGCGCGATCGATCGAACTCGATTTCCGTCCGAAATTTCAGATTAAAAGCTTTGTTTGCAAGAAGCGAACATGCCAAATTGTACTAAAATTCATCAGTGATGTGAGATCCACGTGCTCTTTTTATTCTAAAAAGTCGATAGTACGTAGACAAATGCAATATAAATTCAGAAATATAGCGGGGATTATGTAAAAGAATTCTAGACAGATACAGATTGGAGCAGACTGCCAATACGTGGAGGTCTTATCGCGTGGATGTCACGGTACACTGAAAGAAATATTTGATGAGACAGACCAAACGTTTAGTTAAATAGTGGTCAAATGAATTTTATAGTTATAATTACTAAATATGTAATTGTTTGACCAAACAATCTGTATATTCTGTAGTTTTAACCAAATAATTGTTTTTATACAACTGTAACCAAATGGTTCGTAAATATAACTAAGTTTTGGGGTACCTGTAACTACAAAATTCATTTAATCACTATTTAACTAAACGTTTCGTTGACATTTATCTCAATGTACGAAGAATCGCGAAAGCCTGCACTGAAAAAAAAAACTGATTATTACTACCAAATGTATAGTGAAATAGTATCAATTAAATGTTTGGTCAATGTAACAAAAAATAATTTTACTTTTCTAAATATTTAGTAACTTATATCAGATTTGATAATACTTACTAAACATTTAGTAAAATAAAATTATTTTTGGTTATATTGACAAAATATTTAATTGATACTACATATTTCACTATACATTTGATATAGTTATAACCAGACATTTTTTACAGTGTGTTGTCAGTGCACTACGAATAATAACAGGAGAATGTAAACCGATAGTTGTGAAAACACTAATAAAAAATGAGCTTTATTTGATCATAGCTGGATTTAATATTTGGTGCTAATATTTCTCGTGTGATTTTATATACCTTTTACCATATATACCTGCCCTGGAAACTTGGGAGGTTCTAGGTTCGATCGCTGTTTAATGGTGTTTCAAAATTTTTTCGGCGTGCAGTTTGATGAACTAGAAAAGGTACGTAAAATCACACAAGAGATATTAGCACAAAGACTATCCAGGTATGGCCGAATAAGGCTCATCTTAATTTAATACGAACTTTTTTTAAAGAAACACACGAGATAAAGTCTCACAATTACAGTGTGTTTGAGTTTTGACGCAACGCAGCAGTCCCCGAGTTCATCCAATTTAAGTCGGACATCGAGATCGTTTACGAATTCGACTCACGTGTAAATTCTGAGCTCCACGTTCCGCGACCACAAAGTCACGTTGCAGCGTGACGGGCGTCGAATTTCGTCACTGAACCTGAATCAGGCGACGACGTACATTGATGGGATGTTAGAGAGTTGGACTACAAGGGAATACCACGTCGACCTCCGACGGTTTCTGCGGTTTCTTGTTATTTTATGGATATTTTGTTAAATTAACCCTTTCTGTCTACACATTAATTTTGCACCTTCTGCGTGCACGACTGGGTCATTCGCGTTAAAATGAAATTTCATTGCTTTTACAAGTGTAAAAAAATTCATCAGCAACTTTACACATCTCTAGAAAATATTTGTACAGTTGTTAATAAAAAAAAATATATATGTTATAACTAATTATAGTCGACAAGACAGAAAATGTGCACGTTTCCATATAAAAATTTATTACTTTGAAACAAAAATGAAATAAGAAAAAATACTTTCATACCTTAGAGTTGACATCTCAAACTAGAAATAGTTCAAGTGTTGGCTGTTCAAAAAGTTATGTTACTCAGTAATTTGAAAATAACGTTTTTTAATATGTATGAATGGATATAAAATGGAAATATATTGCATTTAGACCGATATTTATAGTCGTAAATAATTTTCAATCTCTCTCTCTCTCTCTCTCTTTGATTGAAAGCATAATTAATTACAGATTCATTCATAAATTCATTCACTTTTTCACTCAAAGATTGAAAATTATTTATGACTATGACTATCGGCTTTACATGTTAACAATGCATTTTATTAAAATAGTATTACAAAATTTAACACTAATTACATACAACATTTTTGAATATTATTTACTACGTTTAAGTATAATTATTTTCCAATATTTTGTGAAATCCGCTCAATATGATGTAAATTAGTTGAAAATTAAAAAAAAATGAAAAGGTACTTATTGTATACACGATAGGATCACGTGTGCCTCAAAGTATTGTAGTTTATTAAAATGGAAAATACTAGATCAAGATCATGCTAGAATTGAGACGCAACACATCAGGCCTGTTCGTTAAATATTAAACATTTTTTAGGGAGGATACAGAAACTATGCATAGTTTATCCCATCAGTAATCATAGTATTTCAAAGAAAAAAAAAGATGCGCGGAGGGTTACTCGTATCGATACATATAGACAAAGGATTAAATAAAGTACACAGAAAGAACAATTTTGCTGAAATATAGATCTGAAAATAATTATGTTGAACCATTAAAAAATTTATATTGAACATTTAAGCTGGTTACTATAATGTACAAAATTTTGCAGCATTATCATTATACTTGAACATAATTAATTTGATAGCTAACATAAAATTATTTTCTGATTTGTATCTAACTAAATTTGTGGGTACTATAATAAAACTGTTCTTTCTGTATAATTACGACGTTGTTGCAACGCCGTATTTTTTCAGGAGTAAAATCTAGTCGTGACAGAGTCATGTTAAAAAGTAATGATTAATTATCGTGTTATTATTTCGTACAGAATCTGTAAAAGTTTTCTTCCATCTTAGACTGCTATAAGCAGTAAATTAATGTAATAAATGTAAGACCGTAATGTCTTTCTATGACTCAATTAAAATCGAGAGAAGGCCAATGAATGATCATAGCAGGATCTTAATACTCAATATTTCTTATTTAATTTTAAATACATTTTTTACTTGTTTATTGCCTGCTGTTACTTTCGGTCTTGAAACTGGGTTTTTAAATTGAACCAAAATAGTAACATCACAATATTAAATTGATAATCAATTTAATTATGATGCTAATAAGCATTTTTACATTTACATGGATGTTAATAAATCTCTTAAAATACTGCAAAAAATCTATTGCGCAAAATTAAACTATATGAGATACAATGATTTTAATTTATTCTATCTATAGCTACGAGCATAATATTGATCGAGAAATGTTTTACATGGATCCTTTTATTCACTATTTTAAGCGTGCCAATATGTACATACGCTCCGAAATCAATATATTGCCCTGGATTTTCATCCTGCTTTTTTCTCTCGCGTTTCGACCGGCGCGACGTCTCGCGTCGTGGCACGAATTTCGCCCACGACCTGCGAAACAGTCTCGTCCAGTTACGCGAACCAATTTGCGAATACGTAGATGCCGAGAGTCATTTTCGCGGGCGTCGAGCAGCTTGTCGGAATGCCTTTGCGACTAAAGTGCGCTGGAGTTAAATCCAGAGCAAATTAGTAGAGTGGAAAGGTCGTCTCTCGGCACTTGCCATTGTTAATTGGCGAGCGGACTGAGGGGGCTGAGAGTGTTAGGGATGATGCTCCAATCTTTCTCTGGACCGGATGCATCCAGGTTCAAACGTACGCAAATGCCGTCCCCGTTTGCAGCCTTTGTCTCTTGGACAAAGTCTCGTCGAAGAACGCGACCTCGTTAGGAAATCAAGTCCGTTTATTATCCACTATTGAGCCAATCTCTTATTTGGCTTATCTTGGACGATCAAAACCAACTACTGAATTATTGCGTGTAATTCTATACTATTTCAGATCTTCGTGAATTCTTTCTTTCTGCTTTTAGAGATAACGGTCTCGAAATATGGTATTTTCAAGTTTTTTCGTTTCACCTCGTAGCGTAGAAGCGGTTACTACATAGTAAAAAATCTTTGTGGGAGGAAGATCTTCCTCTTTAGGATCGTTGTTCCCAAGTTACGTTATTATATATTCATTACTGTCAGTTAAAAGAACAGTTTACTCAACTAACTACTATACCTTACAGTCATCAGAAAGTAAACTATGATAACTTTAAATAAAGTGAAAAGATATATTCCAAGCTTGGATGAGATCTAAGCTCAGTATTTAATTTTATATACAGCAACTCCGATATTTACGCTGCCTTGGGATTTATTAATGTTAAATAATAAAGTTAAAAGGTTAACAGTTTTTAAATTAACTTCTTAGTTAATTTTCAATGATTTAATTTTTATCTTTAACTAGTAATTTTGAAACACTTTAATTTAACACTTAAATATAATCTCTTCTAACGCTGGTTTCAGACTGCTTATAATCATAAACAGTCTTAAACCAGCGTTAGAAGAGGTGATATCTAAACAAATCATATCGGTGGCCAATAACATTGTTAAACATTTTACTTACGACGAGCTCTTTCCTGATCGAACATAAATCATTTAAGATTTTATATCCATTATCGAAAGACTGAATCTATTTTAATCTATTTTAATCGAAAGATTACGATGCTTTAAAATCAATTATACAACACTCTTAATTGCACAGTGAGAAATTCAGATTTTAATGAAACTTGGCATAAATGTAGAGGGGGTAAATACACGAATTTAGAAATTTTTAGTTGCTGCTAAAAACGGTTTGAAGGGATGAAATCACCCCTCAAAAAAAGAGACTTCCCTTTTTTCAATATATCTCGTAAACTAAACGAAAATAAAAAAATGTTTTATACCAAAGTTTTATATCAAAAATCTCTATTTAACTACGCTATTCATTTTCCGAAAAAAATTTTTTTTTTTCAAAAATTCACCCTTTTTCGGAAAATGAATAGCATAGTTAAATAGAGATATTTTTGATGTAAAACTTTGGTATAAAACATTTTTTTATTTTCGTTTAGTTTAATACGAGATGTATTGAAAAAAGGGAAGTCTCTTTTCTTTTGAGGGGTGATTTCACCTCTTCAAACCGTTTTTTAGCAGCAATTGAAAATTTCAAAATTCATGTATTTACCTCCTTTACATTTATGCCTAGTTTCATTAAAATCTGAATTTCTCGAGATTCCCTTGTAAGTTTTTGGTACCAGTAACTACAAAATTTATTTGATCACTATTTAACTAAACGTTTGATTAATATTTCTCTCAGTGCAGAAAATGTGAAAGGTGAGTCGATCTGCTCACGTGAGTCTGATCGGTAGATAGTATGAAGTTTTTATTGATATAATTCATTTTCCTTAAACATAATAAATAATACTTATAGTGATAAATTGAGTTTTCGAGCGGTGCGTATGAGTTACCCTATATAGACAAATCTACGAATATATTTTAGCTTATTATTTTCACTAATAGATAAAAATATCTTTTTTTTTAGTCGTTAATAGAAATAAAAGAATTAAAAAATTTTCAATTCAAAAGATACCGACCTAAAAACCAACGTTAATTTAAAAATACGGAGATATTTACTTTTATTAAGCATAGTTGCACAAAAATTGTGCGCTGCAATTTAAGTGGATTGCACGCGCTTTTTCCTAAATGAGTCCATGATTCTTCCAAATGATCTCTGCATTAAGATATTATTACTTCGTGTTACTTGGCTCTTTTTTGTACACGGAAGGAATAGTTTCGTTAAAATATTTTAAAAAATTTATCTGAATACAGATCCGAAAATAATTTTGTTAGACCATCAAAATAATAGTGTTAGATGCTCAAACTGAATTGTGTTAGATTATCAAAATTTTTTGCACCACAGCTCATCATGCTTGAGGGTTATTCGTAATTATTTGGATAACCCAACAAAAATTATTTTCAGATAGTATCCAGCTAAATTTTTGAATACTTCCGCAAAATCGTGCTTTCCGTGTGGAATTCGCGAGACGTTAATTGCTCAGGATATGTAATCTCCTGCTGAGATAAGCGTTGGACACATGACGAGGAAACTAAAGCGAGCGAACACGGAATCTGCCTTTAGAAATTCTTCGCGATCTCCCCTCGTTCCTCCATCCCCCCCGGCTTTCAAGCTTTTGTTTTCACCGCCTATTGTGACGATGACGTTCGATTTTTGTGTTATTGCCAATTAAAGAAAACGGCGCGACGAAGAAAGGACAGGCGGACGGCTGTAGCCCCGTTCTTCGATCCCTGTCGACTGCATAGCCGCGAGGATGGCCGGGGGGGTATAAAAAGCGACAGTTTTTCACGAAATGGCACATAAAAGGTATCGGCTCGCGCCGCATCGTATTCCGGTGGCGATCCGTTATTGTCCGCAGGACATGCACGATGTTCCGTGAAATTGCCCGCGCGAGATGGTGGCCTTAGCAGTGGACCGCGCTATACGTTATTTACCGTTTATCGGCGGCGGCGTTTTTTATCGTATCATTCGTATCGTACGAAAGTTTTCGCGGAGAATAATACGTGAGGCGACAAAATAGACGCGTTATCACGCGTCAGTGTGCGTTCTCAGCATTGAAAATAAATGCAATGTGTGTCGAAAAACGATAACAGACGGACAATGTGGTAGCTTTCTCTGTCTGGTTATAAATAAATTCATCAGTTGACACACATTAACGTACAACTTTAGGAGAGTTGTTTCAATATATCGACCATGATATTAACATTCGTTGTTAAATTATTTATCGGGATGTGCCGTTTATTCGGTATACAAACGTAGATATTGATCTCGTAATTATTCGTTATTGGGACGCAATCACTTAAATATAACGAGAAACGTTTAAAAAGAACAGATACTTGATTTTTTGTATAATTACATTGCGCATTCCAATTTGCAGTTCGAGATGTAGACTCTACGAAATCAATACGGAACATACTTTTACTCATTTTAAACCGTATAAATTTAATTAAAATTGTCATTTAAGTATTTCGGAGCGTGCTTTTACAAAAGAGAGTAGGAAAACTTGAAAAAGAT
Organism: Solenopsis fugax; assembly: GCA_003595255.1. Taxonomy (NCBI): domain Eukaryota; kingdom Metazoa; phylum Arthropoda; class Insecta; order Hymenoptera; family Formicidae; genus Solenopsis; species Solenopsis fugax. The sequence continues at coordinate 9,836 of QKQZ01046621.1, forward strand.
AAAACGAATAAATTTCAAATAGAAGGTACAAAAACATCTGTGTAATTAAATTTGTGGATACTTTATCAACATGGCAACCATTTTTAATTCACATAATTGTAACGTACTCGGAAATCGTGTGATTAAAAAAAAACATAAAAGCATATCTAAAATTCTACAGGAATATTTCGAAAGAATTCAATTAACTTCAGTTATCCGTAAAAAAAAAAAAAATAAAAAAATACAAATGTTAACTTCAATCGAGTTAATATTCTATTTAATAACGGCGAATGAACTGGCTAAAAATTCGAACTATTGATACATTCAGTTTCCAGTTGTACAAAAAATTTAAATAATAAATAGCAATCTCGTTTGTATTCCTATTGTTGAAACCCTATGTAGATCGCTTCGTTGAAACGCGATCTGTGAATATTCCATTTCTCCATATTTCTACGTGTTTCTCATTACAACATAAGAGAAACAAAAAGAGTGAGGCGGGAGGAAAGTACGAATCTCCACTTTACGATTCTCTTGACTTGAAGACGAGCTGCTTCAGGGAACACCGATCTCTGTGCAGTAATTCATCGAAAGTACTAAAAAGTTATTGCCGTACTTTTCGCAAATTGTAATTTAACTAGACAATTTGGCGAGATTAAGGAGTGAATGGTATTGTCTCGAAGCGCATAAGGCATAGGTCAATGGAACGCTGATGGTTCGCCATCATTCATCGATATAGACATGCATTAACCCATTTTAACCAGTCGCATGCAATCATATGTTTTGTTCTCGCAACAAAAGCGTTATTCACATAAATATGTATAGCGAAGATTAAAATTCATATTTTCATAATATCTTTGTTAAGGATGTATGGATCTCATATTTCAAAACATTACCAAAAATATAACTTTTCATAGACTATTCTAATATTACTAGTTTGAGTATCTGTAAAATTTGAGCACAATTCACTTTCGGTTTAAAAGTTATTTAATTTTTTGTTTGCCCCTGATTCTTATATAAAATTACGTTTTGTAATACTTATACTAATATTATATTATTTATATACTAAAAGAAATATTATAATAATTTATATATTAATATACTAATAATATATTATACTTATTTGAAAATTTGACGGGGAAATAGCATTACTAATTAAATCAAAATTTTTACATATACTAATAAAACTAATAAATGTTCATGCAAAAATTCATTTAGATCCACTTACTTGTTTAAAAGTTATTTATTTAAAACTGCAGCAAAATATAATAATTTTCGCTGCAGAAACCATTATAAATCAAATTTCTCATAGTTTTTTTCTTTGAAGCTAGTTTCAGGACCAAAATTCGGGTATTTGCGATCAAAATTTTTTATTGTTGATTAGGAAAAAAAAGAATAAACCTAGAGAAGCCTTCAATTTTTTAATTTTGATAACTTTTAGCTCGTATTGTAAAGCCAAAACACCCTTAAAAATAAATTTGAGACATACGTTCATATATCTTGAGAAATAAAAAAACTTTTGCGGAATTCTTCATGGACGAGAGCCTCCTGGTGGCCTCGGGTCCGCTAAAACGAACGTTTAGCTGCTCGAGCGCGCGCATTTTGCATACATCCATTGATGGATTAAATGCTTAGATGAACGCACAGCGCAATTAGCGTAGCGTTCAAATGGAACGCTCTGACAATTCTAGGAATAGAAGCGGAAACTTTGTTGCAATTCGGAGTGATTAAACCGGGGACTCATAAGCGTGCGGCTATTGCCTACGCTTCACGTAGCAGACCGTAACGAAAATGCCGTATACGCGCGAACATCACTATTACACGAGATACGTTATAACGCGAAGACCCGGTAACGTGCGATGGAGTGGGCATATCTGATGAGCATTATTATGGCATGCGAGCGTGATTATTAATGACCCTGTATAATCAGTTTGATTGCTAGCTTGGCGCCCATCTAGTATAAGTATAGACGAATGGATTGATTTATTTATTGTTTACTGTACACCAATTTCTCCGCTACATAGGCACCGTAGGAAATTGCGTAATTAACAGAGGAAGATTACCAATAGCGAAATACTCCTTTGCTTTTGGACTGTGTTTCTCACAAACAAAAACTAAAAATAAAACTTAGAACAGGGCTGGGCTTTTATAATTCAAATACTAATTACAAATATTTTGTATTTGAAATACTTTTTGTCCAACACTGACTTTGGAAATATAAATACAATTGGCAAGTGTATTTTATCAGATGAAACCGATATAGACAAAAATTTTCCTTTTCTTTAAGTTAGCGTGTATGAGGATTTCTAGAAGCCCTTCACATTGATGTAAAACATTTTTTGTCGATTTATATACATATTTTATGTGCAGGGTTTCCCAAATTTATGTGGATCGTGACCTATTTTTTGAAACGGCAAACATCCACGACCCATCTAACTTTAGGGATTATGAAAAAGCGGCGGGAGAATAAATTGATTATTTATTTATATTACGTTACTCCACCTACTGTCTAATTTTCCATCGCATGTTTTATAAATCTATTTCTCAAAATATGAGGTATTTTTCACTTTTCCCGGCGTGGGGGGATCTTAAAGATTCCAATTAGCATTGATAATATTAAAGTAACACTTGTCAATTTAATTCTATATTACTTTTCTGATTCAAATTAAGAGTTTGAAACCGAAAGTAACGGCACCACAGAGTTCGAAAAAAATCAGAAATTGTATGTAAATTCACACAAGAAACATTATTTATAACATTCAGCACCAAGATCATGTTATGATCATATATAGGTCTATTTCGGTTTTAATTGTACTAGAATATAATTGCGCGCGATACACGCGCGCCTTCTTTTTTCCACAGCAATTTTTTCACAAACTTAATAAATATTTACATTAATTAATTAAACAATTATTTAATAAAAATAATTATATTAATCATTTATGCAAAAGTTATGTTTATATTAAACAAACAATTATTAAATTAACAAATTTACAATCAATCGGAAACGTGGAAAACAAGCTTCAAATTATATAAAACGCGATCTAGGTTCAATTATTAATTGAAGTATAAAGGTTTGAAGAACACGCTTATTTTCTATTGATAATATTTTTTACATCGCATCGAAGCATATCATTTTCATGTACCAGGAGTTTAATAATTGTAGTTTGTTTCAAAATTCAATTTCAATCTCTACCATAACTGAACAATTTCTCGCGACCTATATTTTAGGAATCCCTGTCTGATGCTGTTCCTCAAGACGCAACATGTGGCACTATACATGTATAAAGACTAGATTACTATCTTACTATCTCAAAGATAAATCTAATGCTGCGTCTTTTATTTTATCCTATACGGTTTTATTATCTTGTAGTTTGTCTTATCGATAGGTTTACATCCTGCTTTTATGTATAAAACTGCATTATAAGAAAAATAAGAAAGAGTAAAATATAAAAACGAGTTTTAGGATGCTACAAACATGTAAAATGATCTAATGTTATCAACAATATACTTATTTATTATTTAAACTATGCAATTTGCAGAACAAAATCGTAGGAATTTTATTCTTGCTTTTAAAGAAATCGTTTTTAATAGATTTTATATAGAAAGTCATAAATGAACTATTTTTACTTCTTTAATTATTTAAGCAGATCAGTTTTTATCAATATTAATAAGATATAATGTTTAATTTCCGAAAAATAAGAGACACTTTAGAAGACTTATGTTAATGTTGACGATTTTTTTCTCTATTAATGCCCAATTTTTTCACATCCAGGTAACTTTATCTATGATAAGATATATCTTCCAGAAACTATAGTGATTTCTAGTAAAATTCTAGTACTAGTACATTTTGTGTTGAAAATAGTATGAAAAATAGTTATTCGTTAGATAAGTAATCAGAAATTTCAATAGAGAAAACGAATTTTTATTGACAAATATCTTTATCTGGAAGACAGTTATCGTGAGATATGAAGAAATCGGGCAAAAAGATTTGCATCTGCCATGCAGGTAATGAGAAGCTCATATTTTTCTCGTTAACTTCTACGTCTGAAAAAGCTTATATTTTTCCCGTTAGCGTCTAAAAAGAAGCTTATGTTCTTCTCGTTAGTATCTGCGTCATGATTTCAATTTAACGAAGAAAGCGTTCGGAGGTGATAACATTCTACTATTTTGCCATCTGTGCGAGCGGCATAAATGGCCGCGCACGCACACGCATAGTGTGGCGTCGCATGAGAATACAGTGGAATCCTTCAATACTCCGTTCAATTGAGAGCGATTCGCAAACACGGGTACGGCAGAGACCGCGTACAATGGTGAACTTCAACAGTCTCGAGCTACGTGGTTACGGTGTAAGGGAAGAGGCATAATCGAACCTTCCTACATGGCGGAAAGGAGACGGGCAAATCCCCTTCCCTCCCCCCTCCGCCCTTAGTAACTTGCTTCAAATCAAAATACATCGCGGCTCATACAAAGCGTTCTGTCGCGATGCACGAATGCCTTTGTTAAACGTGGATTCCGTCCGTACAATTCATGAGCTGAAGTCACTCGCTATTGGCAATAAACATCGAATGTATTTTCATCAATTTACGACACACGTCGAAGATATTATTCGTAGCAGATACCGTCGATTGCATAATAACAGTGTGCAGCATCTGGGAGGAAATACATGTTTTACAGTCGCGAACTCCAGCAAATCCCGACCGCCATTCTTCATATGCGTATCGTTGCGATATTAATATCGAGGTCGAGAGCGTAGAATGCGTTAGCATTCGTTTCCTCTCGTCCGCGTACAATTGGGCGGGATTCATAACGTTGTGCGGTGCGCGGGCGGATGAGGGTTGGCTACAGGTGGTCCCGGGCAAATCAATATCGGTATGCGTGTTTGGGTGAATATATGAATATCCCCGACGTGCTCTCTCACGAGACAGGCCGACTTTACGGTCTCGGCGACGGGATTGTCGTGTCGCGAAAAGACTTGTCCTCTGCGTCATCACGTCCGCATGGATTTCACGCTTTCCTTTTTATTTTCTTCCATTGAGGGCGAGAGAGGCGCGTCAGATATCTCGAGATGGTATTTTGCGACCGGCATTTACCGGCGATCTCAGGCGATCTCGAGAGTTCCCACTCTCGAGGCTAAATTGGAATGCTATGTAAGATGGATCTCCAGACGGAGAAGTTTTTCGAAAACGGACAGCAAACTCGCGACGGAACAGCAAACGAGACGAAGACGTGATCTCGAGCAAACGTGCGAGAATTGTACGGAAATAAGAATGGATTTCTTGTGCAAAAAAAAAACAAATATTCTTTAATAGAGAAGCATAAATAAATTATGACATATTTAGTAACATTTGAACATATATACTGTGTACAAAAGTAGGAACGATGAAATCGTATATAACAAATTAATATCATATCGATAGATTTAACGAGATTAAATTTATACATATAGATAGTATATAGTATACAGTACATATGAAAACATCTTAACTGTTTTTCTGTTGAAAATACTAAATGGCACGAACTATAAGTAAGTAATAAGTAACAAATATATACATGTTTTTTACCTCATTCTTTCTACTCATCATCGTACTCCTCATCTTCTTCCACGAGGTCTCGCGTATAGCCGATGGCATACAAATCTTGTGGCGAAATACACGAAATATAAGATGTAAGCTTAAATAATTTATAATGGCCGATACATTCTACTATCCAATCCACAAGAATAGGTGCCGCCCTGGTGGTGTGATACCAACGTTCTATTGAAAAAACCGAAACACAAATGTATTTTAATATTACATATTTTTTTAATGGTGTTTTTATAAACTTATTTGTATAAATATATCAATTAAATTCGCATATTTGTTATATTTGAAGGGTTTTCTACAAAAACAAATCCAAACAAGTCCAAAAAGTTAAATTTTCAGGAAACAAAAAATTTCTCATCTTTAAATCGTTCATTGTATAAATATGATAATTATTCTCCAGACATATAATAAATATAAGAACAAAGTTGTAGGCTTTCATTAATATTTTAAAAAATAATTTAAAACTGAATTCGTTTAGATCTTGCGAGAATTTTATATTTACTACAAATTTATCGTATAATATTTTATATTTATCCTTTTTTATAACATTAATAATGATATAAAGATGAAAAAGAAAATATTATTTAAAGTTTAAAAGAATTTCTTTATTTTTTATTTACAAAATTTTATAAACTGCTCTTACAAAAACACCCTTTTATCTTTCTTTTTATAATAAATATAATGTAATATATAATATAATTTCTCTGAACATAATAAGTACAAGAACATGATTCTAAGGTTTAATATTGTGGAGATTTATTTATATGAATATACTTATTATAAATCCGAAGAAACATTACCATATTTATTATTAAAGAAATATAAAAGGTTAAGAGTAATTTGTAAAATTCTATAAACAAAAAATTATTGTTATATAATATATTTTAAATAATATTTTCTTCCTTAATGTTATAAAAAAAGTTAATTATAAATAAAAATAAAAAAAGCTCTGGACTTGTTTGATTCTTACAGACATTTTATATTACGACTATTTATATTTTTTGTTTTCTGTTTGATTCTTCTTGGAACAAAATTATTCATTATGTGACTTTATTAACAGAAAATAATGTAACGTCATAAACCAAATTTAAAAAAAAAAACTTTTTAGTTTTTATAGGAAACCCTTCATTTATATAAATATCAATACGTGCGTCATATCCTTTTAAAGTTGAAAAAAAATACTTCCACAAAAATGCGTCATATTTGCGGTAACTTACCGATTTTTTTGTCGTCATGATTATTGTCTTGGATTACAAAGCCCTTCAAGCTCCCTTCACGTCCTACTTTAGCGAGAAGATCGAAGGAATCGACTACCGTGGCTCCGGTTGCGAGTAACAAGTCCTAGAAACCAGAGGTACATTTTTACATGATGGATTTGGATCAGATCCAACTTTAAATGGCATGGCGGCGGCGACCGAATGCGTAAGAGAAACGTAAATAAAAATCCTTTCGGTTCAGTGACACGTACAACGAATCGGTTTTAATTGTAGTGGAAAAAGCTCTGCCGCGTTTCGAACAGAAATTAGTAGCGCCTACGAGAAAAATAATTGTCCCGACGATTCGCGGAGACGAAACTCGGAATGCAACGTTCTCTCGTCACCAGCCGCGGAAACCCGGCGACCCGAAGACTGACCTGATACTGGTTTAATGAAACGTTGTCGTACGGTCCGACGCACAGGAACGTGAAGCCCTCAAAGAGACCCTTGGCGCGTAGTCTCGAGTTACGAGGCCCGGCGCCGTTAATGCCGTCATTCTGCGCAGTAGTAGCCTCGTAAGGAACTTCATCTACTAGCTTACGCTGCTTGATGCAGTCCTCGACCCATCTATAACTGACTATCCACTTTCGGTGGGCGATACCTTGCAGATACTTCAACGTGCTGTTCGCTGCGTTCTCCTCACCGGTGGTCCTCACGATAACGTGCGTCACGTCGTGGTCGAACGAGTTCGCATAACTCGCGTCGTACTCCGTAGCGAATTCCTTCACGATGGCGATCTGGGCCGTCGATAAGCCACTACATACGAAGCGCAGGTCTCGTTTATCAAGCAACCGACGGATGTTCTCGACCGTTTTCGTGTCCACCTGCTTCGCCAATAAGATACTGCCGCTTTCTGTATGCTCGGTCCTCTTGCTTCCTACGTATACGTCGGGACGATTGTTCATGACGGTGGAATTGTGAGGTATTTTTGGCGTACTTTGAGAAAAGGGATGAAACAGATTCGACATACTTGTGTCATTCCTTGAGAAAGAACGATTCGTCTGATGCGGTCCCGATGTATTCAGTATCCGTTCGGTGGTATTCACATTACTTCCGCAGCTGTTAATTAATTAGTACGCAAATTAATACGTTGGAAAGTGTAGCTTGATATGTTTCGTCTCTATTACTACAATATTTATCTTTTCACCCACAAGTTAATTTATTATAAGTCTTTTTGTAATACTGCAAAGATAATGTCACCAGTCCCTAAATCGTACCTCGTATCACTTTTGAAAGTATTGAATTTATGAATTAAAATAATAAAAAAATATGAGGAATATCATTAATTCTTATTTTAATAATTTATTTAAAAAAAAAAAGAAAAATATTTAATAAAAAAATATTTAAAAATTAAATTTTTTAATTAATAATAATGAAAAAGTCGAAATAAAACTGATTTGAATTTATTTTTGTAATTGGCATATTTTATTTATATCAATTATTAATTTTACTATTGCTTTATTAGTTTTACATTAATACGTATTATTATATATCATTTATTGTAATAAAATTTGTAATATAATTTGATAGACTTTATAAAAATATCGATTTAATAATTGCATCTTTTTAATAATTACAAATATGTATATGCAATGAATGTATAAAGTATAAAAATTCAGTATGAAATTGCATGATTACATTAATATCGACTAAATAAATTGATTAAAAATTAACATTGGTTATACCTGATTTTTTAAAGTTGTTACAAAAATAAACGTTGTTTTGTTTATTACACATCTCATTTATTTCATATTTTTATCGCTAAATGATGTTTATATTAAGTAAATATATATAATATTGATGAAGTACGATTTAGACGATATGCATTTAGCAACTCTCCTCTATATTTCAAGAAACAGTTACACACATAATTGACATGCATTACTAAATCGTTATTTCTGACTTATTATTTTTAATTGTCCACATATTTCTTTTGACGTACTATTCGAAGTTCGTAAAAGCAAAAAGGCAACTTTCGCCCGAACTTCTTTGTGAATCACGTACCACACGTGGATGTACATTATCGTACTTATGACTATGTGCAAGCATATTACCCAACTAGCAAGGATGTATAAGGACAAGCACAAAGAGTATACTGTAAGAGAGAAGCGCTTAAAACACGAGTACTTACTTCATCTTTTTCTCAGGAGTGTTCTCCACAACGTCGTCTTCGTCGGCGGAGCGTTCCTGCAATTTAAAAGTGTCATGTGATTCTCGTTATATTCTACAATGAGAAGCTTTTGTGCCGCAGGATCAAAATGTATCACACACGTGTCATATAACTCTATTATAAATTACTAACTGAATTAAATGAGATTACAAATGACGCACTTTGTAGGGCAAGCTTGTGAAGGGTGATATATGTACATATATGTGCGGGACAAGCTATTCCATAATGCATTCGCTGCTATTTCTATGTAAACTACTATAAACGTTACACGAGACCGACGTAAAGTGCTCGCTCATGAAGAGGACTGTAAAAATTCGTTGAAATTTAATAGAATTCAACATATTTATTATTACCTTGCTACACACATTTTACGAATTTCTAGACTTCAAACTTGAATACGCGAGAGTGAATTATGAGAATTGTAATTATTTCAATAATCTAATGTAACGATAGATCGAGATGTAACACATCATTATTTATTTATTCTAACTTATTTATGTGCTCGTTGACCTTTCTTAATTATTTTGTGTCTGCATATATCAAGCGTGAATTTTAAATTTAATTATTAGAATATATTAAATTTTACATTTACAAATATAAATTCAATTCATTATAACCAGATGCTTTTGTAGAGAATCGATGCATATACTGAGAGAAAAGTTTAATATTTGTGACTATAATTGCATGATAAAAGAATTAGGAGATCCATTTTTACACTTATTATTGCTATAATGTTAGTTAACAATAATAACTGTAATTGTATTTATAATTCTACGTATTATGAAAAAATTTTAATATAAATTATGATAATTTTAAATATTAATATAGTAAAAATATCAATCATATAGATAGTAAAAATAAAACAAACATTTTCATATGATAAATGCAAGCACAATTATAACGAATATAATTATTTTTTAAAGATTTTCTCACTATTTACATAGTAATAATAACTAATAGTTATAATTTGCATAGCCAAAACAACTATAAATATATAGTTAGCACCGAAAACGACTATGCTAATTATAGTTAGAATATGATAATTACAATAATTTGTTTCTCAGTGTAATAGAAAAAAAGATCATTTCTACTATCGACGGAGTTCTTAAAAAAATCACATTTCTTTATTAATTAAACAATAGATAAAAAAATGATATCATGTAACTGCAAACACTTACCCCTTGCTCCATATTTTTATCTTGAGTAGTCTGCTTTCTCTTTTTTGGAGTACGTAGCTCCTGTTGGGACGGGTCATCCTGCATTTTCATTTCCTTCATTCGATTTCGGGTCGCGATGCCGAACAGATCCTCCTCAAACATTTGCAGTTGAACTTGATGCTGCGTAATATTCATGAGCGAATCATCCGCGAAAGTGTCGTCCTTTGAATTTGATTCGTTGTTAGCAGCTGTTGTTCTCTGCATTTCACCGTCATTGACGTGAAGCCGACCCGCCGATTGTATCGAAGTATTATGCTCTTCGAGAAACTTTTCCTTCTCTTGCGATACATTTTCCTTCGATACGCTTTTCTTACGGGAGTCTTTGTCAATCGCGTCGGCGTTTGTCGTTGCAACTTTTCTGTCTATTTGGTCACTCACATTGCCGTGACTCTTTTGGCTGCAGGCTACGTTCTCCTTGTCAATATTTCTTGAAATGGCATTCGCTACAGACGACTTCCTAACTTTTTTAGGAGAATGGTACTCGAACATGTCGTTCGTCGATGATGGAGGTATAATCGGAGTTTCCTGCATGCTACCGCATGATTCATCCATCATCGCGTGACAATCCAACGTTTTCTGTTTCGCCAACGGGCGCTTGGGATTGTGATCCAACTGTTCGGTACAAGGTATGAAATCGTCGCTCTGTGGCTGCTCGACGTTAGCGATGATGTCGTCGAAACTATCCTTATCTTCCAAGAACCGTCTGCTGTCCTTTTCTCCTTGACTTGTAATGTCGTTCCGCGCGGCAGGCTCGGGCGGTCGACATGCGTCGGGGTTATTCCGCGATCGATCGATCTGCAGCACTCTGTTTATAATGTCATCATTAGAGGAATCCACGGTTTTCTTCGACGTATCGTCCGCGTTCAACCTTGTCGGTTGCTGCTGTAGTATATACTCCATATTTTCCGAATTGAAGAAGCTACTGCTCTCAAACGTATCTTCCGATGAACTTTTCTGAATTGACTTTGCGTTCGTGTGCTTCTCCATCTTGAGTGCATTACTTGAATGAGACGATTGATGGCTCGCCCCGTTTTCTTCGCGTGGGTTTTTTGATTTGACGCTATCCTCACTGTTTTTGCTTTCCTTCCTCACATTCTTTCGCACATCGTTATCCCATTCGCCGACTATTTCCCGAATAATCTGAAGCTCTTCGTTCTCCGAATCCTGGCCCGAACGTTTTTTCCTAGCCGTGTCCGTAATTGATGCGTTCCGCCGGGCACATTGATCGACACTGTGTTTTCGGAAAGAAAAAGAATCATGATGCGTAAATAAAAGAACTGTATCCTTGATAACAAGGGTACTTTTCCGAGATTAAATGCGCAGTGTACTATCTTTCAATTTGTTGCATTACTTCGTCTAAGAAGTAACGGTAATAGCAGCGCGTAATAATAATCGCTCAAAGTAGTTGCAAAAAGTTAGAAAAAGAAAAGGGAGAAAGAGAAAAAGCATACTCAACTTCGGGAAAGAAACAGCATTCGTTAGTGATGGATCAATAACATAGATAAAGATTGTGACTAATAATGATAAATATCTTTGTGTGCAATCACAAATAAAATTAACCCTTCGAACGCACAATATTGCGGAAGATATCAAGAGCACACATATGTAAATTTACATAACTGATCTTTGCCGACTTATATTCAATTCCGAATTGTGATTAATTTCAATTTTTTTAGTTTTTTTAATATGAGAAAAAATATAAGAAATCTGACGATGGTATAAAAGCCAATAAAAAAATAATGTGTTGAAAAATTAATTTACATTTAATCATAAATAATATTCGTGAAAAATATTCTATTTTAACTTATTTTAAGCGAAAAAAAAAATTATTTTATGATTGAAAACTTCAACAAATTTCGTCAAGGGCACACAAGTGTAAATTCGCGTCAAACAGAAATATTGATGTCTCTTATCACAACAATTGATTTGGAATTAACAGTCTTTTGTTGTCGAGAGGTCTTTGAGACTACAATTTTTTTTTTTTTTTACATAGCAATACTTATTGAGCCCAATAAAAAAGCGGTATCGATTTGAAGAAATCAACAATGCAAATTTGAGGTTAAAGAGTTAAAGATTAAAAGATTAGAAACTATATAACTATAAAATTATCAATAATGGAAAAGATGAAAAAGAACATGTTGAGAAAAAACTTTTTTTTAGAAAAATACTCTAGAATTAAAAAATACTGACTTATAAAAAGGGTATATGTAAGAAAATAAAATGTGTAATAAAATAAAATAAAATTAATACCTCTTAACATTTTTCTTAACGTGCGTTGCCGATTCCGATTTCGTATCCGAGCGAGACATTTTGAATTTGCTCTCGGGCTGTTCTTTAGAAGTCGACGAGATTACCATCACATCCTGATCGTCCGGGGAACTCAAACGACGTTTTTTATTCGCATCCGAACAACTCGCCTTCGCCTTCTTACATAATTCGCTGTCAAGTTTTATCGTAATTCGACTGCTGTCATTGACCGAATCGTCGTTTTCATCGCTGAAGCCAAAAAGCTCAAATAGCTCTTTGTCATCGGCGCATCTCATTCTTTTCCTCTTCTTATAAAACTTTTCCACGAAAGATCCCTGATCCCTGTCCGGCACAGACGTCGCGAGGCGTGAACGTTTCACCTCAGAAAAGTTGTTTTCTTTGATACCGGACGTAATCGAGCTCGCGCGTCTCAACTCCTCGCGCTCGCTCAATGGTGAGTCTATCTCCAGAAACTTCAGCTGGGAATCTTTGTCCGGCGACAACAGTTTGATAGGATTTGACGTGCCTGGACTATGCGAGATCGTGCCGTGTTTTACGCTTTTGTCTAGCGCGCCTTCCTCAGCGACCGACTTATCCGATCGTGTTTGCACAATAGTCGCGCTCTTTCGATTTAAATGAGAATCAATGTTTTTGTTTGGTGTCGAGGTCACTGAAGCTTTACAAATCGATGACGCCGCGGAAAGTTCTTTCGAAACCGATTGATTCAAATTCAAATTATTCGTGCAACGAATATTCTCTACCACGGTAAGATTGTTTGAGTTTTGCGAATCATTCCATAGATTAGGAGATATCACATCCATACGCGTTTCAAATTTAGTGACCGCTGATTCTGATTGCTGCATGTTGAACACCGGAGTAACTTGAACTTCCGCTGGCATCGACAGTTCGCGTTTGGTCGCGCCTAAGAAAATATATTGCGCCTGAATATTGCGCCGCCTGATTAACGAACCGAGTTGTATAAATTTCACGAGGGATCCATGTTCTTGATTCTCGACAGTTCTCGATTTTGTCGAGACGGACGTCCTCGTAGATTTGCCAGTAGAACTGCGATCGAGCTTCTTCCCCCGTTGATGAACAATTCCGGAAACGTTTCCATCGTTGTCTTCGAGGCTTTTTAATGCACTGGCAAGCACCGTACGCAGGTCGGCTCGCTGTTGATCTTCGTGGACTTCCTTGAAGTTCAAGTCACGTTTCACAGCTTCCAATCGATCAAACGGCTCGCTGTCCTGGCGGCCCTCCGATCCTGGCGAACTGACGCTCTTGCGATTTTCCTCGTGTCTGTCAATCGATATTCTGTATGACAGCGGAATTTGACCTAATAACGGCGAATCAATGACCTTTTTATTGCCGGTTCCCTTTCTGCTCAAGGATAATCTACCCTTACTTGGCGAGGATGGCTGTAATTGAGAAGAAGCAACCACGCTCGGTGTCCCCTGAACATTACCGCTCTCTCGGGGTCCGGGAGTCCGTTTTTCGGCCGACAGGCAGGGTTGATCTTCGTGGACTTCCTTGAAGTTCAAGTCACGTTTCACAGCTTCCAATCGATCAAACGGCTCGCTGTCCTGGCGGCCCTCCGATCCTGGCGAACTGACGCTCTTGCGATTTTCCTCGTGTCTGTCAATCGATATTCTGTATGACAGCGGAATTTGACTTGATAACGGCGAATCAACGACCTTTTTATTGCCGGTTCCCTTTCTGCTCAAGGATAATCTACCCTTACTTGGCGAGGAAGGCTGTAATTGAGAAGAAGCAACCACGCTCGATGTCCCCTGAACATTACCGCTCTCTCGGGGTCCGGGAGTCCGTTTTTCGGCCGACAGGCAGGACGAACTTCCAAAGTTGTCAGCTGAAGTTTGTGAGGCGCCACGGATTATTTCGCGTTCGTCTACAAATTCGTTGAGTTTCTCCGGCGTTAGTACGCTTAATCTTTTTTGCGGTGACAGCAATGAATCACGGTAATGAATGACATTTTTCTTACGACTTTCAGGATCTTCCGTGGCGCTCTCGAAACCGGTAATTTCATTCACCTGATTCAAGCCCATTACGTGTATTTTCCTGCCTTCCTCCAGCGTGATATGCGATGTGGTCATCGCAGTAAAATAAGTTGATTTCGAACTATCAGTATTATCTACGTCAAGTAATTTCTTTGACGAGTTCGTCTCACTCAACGCTTTCCCATTTGCGTCTGATAAATTCGAGCTCTTATCAATCACATCCTGTTTCCTATTCGACTCCGGCCGGTTAGATACGTTCGCTTTCTTTTCGCTTTTATCAAAACCCATCTCAATTTGAGCCACATCGTATTTGCTGTTCGGCGTAAGTGTAACGTCCTCGATTATCCGGAGTGACTTCTTGTTTCTCTCGGTGCTCACATTCAATTTCTTCACCTTTCTCTTCCTCGCGCGTTTCATCTCCTTCCCAAACTCGATCACGCGGGACCAGTTCGTGGTGGATTGCTCAGCGATCGCGGATGTGCTCGGACAGGAGGGCGCAGACAACATGGTCCGATGTACCTGATCGCACATCGATGACGAGCTACTTTGACAGACCGTCTCCGACTTCGCTCTCGCACCTTTCTCACGTCTTTCCTTCGCGCGGATTCTGGCGTGAGATGTATTGTACTTCAATTCACTTGCAGCGGAATCGATCTCCATTACTTCGCCAATCTGCCTTGCCTTTTTATTCACCTGGGACAACGCCTCGACGTCGTCGTCCTCGACGATACACTCTGAGCAATCCGCGTTCCGTTCTCTGGCCTGACTTGGCCTGCGACTTTCGTCGACCCTGTCGCGATGTTCTTCGAAGAGCTCGTCTGATTTACCATCGTCGGATATTAATATTGGTCTAGCTTTGTCTTTGATCATTGGTGTTTCGTTCTCAGCGATCCAATCATCGGTGGTCAGTTTATCGGGAACCGAATGTAGCCACGTGCGAACTTTGATCTCCGGTGTTCTATGAATCGCATTGTCACTTTCGTCGGCGGAGAAAGCGTGAGCATAGAGATTCAAGAAAGTTTCAGGCTTCTCGTCCAAATCGCACCGTGGATTATCATCATCAATCATTGTTCTATAACTTGTCGATGATTTGTCGATTTGCCTGCTCGTGCTTTGATTCAGTTGACCAATAGACTTCTTTTTCTTAGATTCCTTTTCTTTTTCTGCGCTAAATTGTTCTGTAGTATTTGGAGAAGAGTAGCATTCCTTTGTATCGCGCGGCTGTTTCGAATACGATAGTACTGCAACATGGATATTATCGAAGCTTTATCGCAGATATCGGCAAAGCCATCCCGTTTTATGTTTACTGATGTTACTAAAAACGTAGAGAAGTTGCCGAATACGTACCATTTAACCATTTTTTTTATTACATTTTCTGTTTAGTACTAATTTATACGCAAAAGAACGTTGGAAATTGTAGGTCGATATTTTTCAGTTTATTTATTGCTACAATGATCAATTTTTACCAAAAACAAATTAATTTATTACAAACCTTTTTGCAACTGGTCGCCTAAATCATATATGCACTGAGAAAAAAGTTGTTGACTTGACTAAATTTTTTCAGTTCATGTATTTGACTTAAATACATAAAATACTTGACCATTAGTTTAAGTATTTAATTATATATATATATATTTATTTATTTAATTTAAATATATAAATATTTGAAATAAAGAAATTTAATCAAGTTGAAAAATTTAGAGAAGTTAACAATTTTTTTTCACAATCAGTGTGAATTTCTTGAAATATCGTATTACCTTTGAAAGTGTCGAATTTATGAATTAAATTAATTAAAATATAACCATTAATATTTGATTTATTAATACTTTATCAGAAAAAGGATTATATATTTAATAATTAATAAATAACAATAATGAGAAAAGATAAGAATATGATTTGATTGTTAGCACATACAAAACAAGACGTGAACTATTAAATTTTTGTTTATATTACTCATTTCTTATTTCATATTTTTGTCATTAAATGTTAATTATGTTAAGTAAAGATATGAAATATTGATGAGGGATGATTTAGGCGCCCGGTACGCATTCATACAGCAACTCTCTTCTTATTCTTACATTTAACGTTATGAGAAAGCGGATCAATCTGGTTATAATCACATTTTATTAGTTTCACACAATTGTATGAATTTTGATTCTATATTCCGCATTAATCAATATATCCATTCGAAAAATATTTATACATATCAATTTAAAACAGTGTCATTGATTCTACTTCATCCTCTGTATTAATTCTATTTCTAAAATATGGAGCGTGTTAATCTATGCGATTAAGAAATCTGATGAAAATGCAATTCTCAGAATTGCAATGGAAACCTATGAATAATCTTAATATATTTTGGTACGCGATTATCTTACCTAATTTTCGCGCAGAAAACCGTAATAAAGATAGAGATAATCTTGATAACAATATTGTAACGTATCACGACGTTAATGCGTGTCGATAAAATTACTGCGTGGCAGGATACGAATTATAATTCAGAGAAATGCAATTTTCATAAAACACGATACGTTTTAATTTTTATATTTATATATATTTTATAATCAATTTGCATATATTTTATAATATAATCGAAGCGTGATAAAATTGGATATAAAGTCGCGAAGATGTGTTTGTCTATGTCCACTCTCGTGCAAACTATATATTTTGATATATATTTCAATTTCTGTAAATAAAATAAAGTATTTGACTATGGCGCATGGTTATAATTCATAATTTTCATCTTCTACATAGATTATATATTTACTAATCGATAAAATATGATTAATGTATAGTGTATTAAGCGTGACATTATGATAAAAAAAAAGAAAGATGCGGCTAGAGAAAAAATCTATAGTAAGGACATCTCGAATATTCAACGCAAGGGAACCGAATAACGCTCGGGAAGATACGTGATATCCAAACTCCAGGGCCTCATAAAACATTGAGCTTTCTCTAAAACGTATAGCGTGAATCGAGGCACCCAAGAGTATTGAGAATTAAATTTTTCAGGCCTCCACCATTCCCGCGCACGGCGAGAAACGTAGTGCTGACCTCACTTAATGTACTTTTACGGCAGCGCATCCACTGCGCCGTGCTTTTAACTTCTGTTCTCGGCTGAATAACACAATAGCGGATCGTGGATCAATAGTTAGCGCGGAAATTACGATTATTATCCGTGGGATAATGATTCTCCATATCGTAGCACTCCAGTTGGCGCGAGAGCAGTTTCCCAAGAGGAACCAAATCCTATCTCTGCGGTTTTTTAAATTCTTATCTCCTCTGATTGTGATTCAGACAGATTCTAGATTATTTGCGTTAATATGGAATATTATTATAAGTGAATTTTTATCCAAGTGCTAATTCAAACTTAGTAGTTTTTGTTATAAAAATTTTGATAGCTTAATAACATTTCAGCAAGACTTTTTTTACATTAAGGATGTATTATATCTATTTATATTTTTCAAAACAATGATAAAATTATAGATTGTTCTATAACAATTTTTCTGAATCAAAAATTATTTTAGAAATGTATTATGAAATAATAACAAAAATCTGAATGTTAATAAATACTTTAAGTATTCAAGATGATTTATGTAACATTTCATTGCAAAGCAAAAATTAGTTATTCTGTAAATACATAAAATTCATTAATTTATTTACAGAACTGAGCTGAGAATTGCAAAAAGCATCTTGAATATTTAAAATACTTATACAAAAAAATTAAAAATGAGTTTCTGTCATTATTTTAAAAATTTCTGTATTATAACAATAAAATTTTATAACAATAAAAATAATAAATGAAGTAAATATACTCTACAGTTTAATAAAAATAAAAAGTTGTAAACACAATTTCTATATGTATATAGTTTACTTAAATAAACTTATACAATTAATATACATATGGAAGTATAAATATTAACACTCATCTGTAAAAATGGGGAGTATATATCCTTATATCACAATAGTGTTAATTGATTAGTATTCAATGCTAGTTACTCTAATACCTTGCAATCTAAAAACATTTAAAACAATGTAAAAAAATGTAAAACATTTAAACAATGTAAAAAAATTCTTAATTACAAATTAGATGAAGTAGATCAATTTTTGCTCAGAGTAATGTTAATGTAAGAAAAATATTATATTCTTTCCTAGGTTGATTTAGACAATTGAAACTCGATCAATTCAGGAAAGTAAACATTTTTCGAATGTACTCACTATTAATGCCACTGTCAGAATCGATAGCGCTGATGAGTCTTTCAAATTTCTCGATACAGGTCTGCAGATGATCATCCTTGGAAACAATTCGTCTGTTGAGACTCATCTTGCATAGAGGACAAGACGCTCCTTTCTTCTTCAACACTCCTCCTATACAGGACTTACAGAATGAATGACCACATCGTGTCTTGGTAGGTTGTGTTATTCGCTCCAAGCTGAAAAAATAACAGTTTGAAATAACGACTAATAATAAATGCTGTTCTGAACAAAATCAATTAAATCTCAATTTTTACGCAAATAATCTTTTTACACAAATGATTGATCATTTAGCTGCATATATATCATTGAAAGTGTTGAAAGTTTATGTTTGATATATATTTCTTTGTTTGTGTTTCTTTTTTACATTTCTACCAATGTAATTTGAACTTTTTCTTCTAAATATTACAACTAGAAAAAGATAGTAAGTTATCGATATTAAGAATATGTGTATAACAGCATTATCAAAAATACAAAAATTCCATAGTTCTGTTTGATTGTTCTGTTATTACATTTGAGTATCTATGTAAAATTTGCAATTCTCTTATCTTATCGGTTTGAAAGTTATTTAATTTTCCTCTAGATTCTTATACAAAATCACACTTGATAATACTTATTTTTAAATGAAGAAGTAACATTATGAATTCAATTTTTTATATATATCAATAAAATGCTTCTACTAAATATTTGTGCAAAAGTTCAAATTCACTTTGGTCGTTTAAAAATTATTTGCCTACAACTGCAGCAAAATATGGTTATTTATGTTGCATAAGTCATAAGCTGTTGTTAAAAAAATTATTTAAGCTACTCTGTTCTTTGCAGCTGATTTCAGTGTCAAAATTAGGATATTCATGATTAAAATTTTTTATCCTTAATTAAGAAAAACAAGAATAAATCTAAGAAGTTTGCAGTTTTTAAATTTCCTTTATAATTTAGCTAGTATTATATAACTAAAACATGCTTAAAGTTAATCTACATTGAAATAGGTACAAGTAAAGCGGGAAAACATATCGACAAAGAAATATATATCAAACATAAGCTGTGACATTATTTAAACAATATAGTTGATTATATTCTAGTTATAAAACTTGTGTCCATTTCCATTGAATGTAGATTAACTTTGATCTCAGTTTAATTTACTCCGAATGCCTAAGTTTTACACAGATACTCAATGTGACAATAGAATCTATGAAATTTTTGTATTTTTGGTAATGCTGTGAGATATAATACACATCCTTAATCTCAGTTTAACTCTCTATTTTTTTCTAATTATAATATTAGAAAAAGATAAAGAGTAAGTGGAACAGAGATAACAGTTAATCTACATTAATGGAAATGGACAATTAAACGTTAAAAGAATCTACAAGCAAGGCCTGGCCCTTAATCGAATTACTCGGAGCCTAATTAATTGTGCTCCTCGTGTAGAAGCAGTGAAAGCTGTCACTGTCTCGGTGTGATTCATGACTGCCACACGGGATACACTGGACACTTGTTGCACCGCTCGAGTCCTAACCTATATCCCGTCCCGTTCGTTACGTGCGAAAACAGGCCGATTGCGAGAATACCAGAGTACCGAATCCGAGTACCGATTCATGACATTCGTTTCGGCTACGTCGCAATTAACGTCGATTAAACACCAACGACTTACCAAATCGTGCATTCCAGGGATTTTCGCAGGTTATTTACAGCGTCGAAGATACGATCGATGTCGCTTGGCTGACTTCGATCTTCCATTGTTTTACGCTCAGCCTCAAGCGAGATGGCGAAAGAGATCCGTCCGCAAATTCGCGGATCACTTTTCTTCAGAAGTACTTACACGGTCCTCGGACAAATTTGAGGAGCCAACCTCACGAACGTGCGTCTCTTTTCGAAATAACAAAGCGAGCTTAGCATTGCGCGGGAACGGA
The DNA here is from genome assembly GCA_003595255.1 of Solenopsis fugax. Taxonomy (NCBI): domain Eukaryota; kingdom Metazoa; phylum Arthropoda; class Insecta; order Hymenoptera; family Formicidae; genus Solenopsis; species Solenopsis fugax. The sequence goes on from QKQZ01046621.1 coordinate 30,463, forward strand.
CAGGGCGCCGCCGCTACAATTACGTCATCGATCAAATGCGTTGCAAGTCGGTGCAAGTAAAGTCGGGAGTATTCACGTGGTACTACTCCGACCTACTCCGACTGAGACCGATTGAGACCGAAGACTGAACCTCCTTTGCTATCGGCTTGTGTAGCCGGTATGACGCATGACGATTCTTATGAGCGAGTTTTTTTAATTCGATTGATCAATCGCATTATGCGCAAATGCAGCAGTTTCTTTTACAGAACAAAGTTGCATTTGTGCATAATGCGATTGATCAATCGATAAATTAAAAAACTCGCGCTATATTTAAGGATTGTCTTATTAGGATCACTTTCACAATCTCTGATTAATCTAACTTAACCTAACCGGCCGGTTAAGATTTTTATTAAGATTTAAGGTGAGACCTTTATTCTAAATAATTACCAAACATAATTTATATTGTATACATGTAACGTAGAATATTTATATTTTATAAACGTAAACGACTAATCTTGATGTTAACGTTACACCAGTGTCTATACTGTCGTTCGCGGGGCTTGTTATCGCTATCGCGCTATTGTCTCCATAAACAGTATTGGTAGCGTTTGGGTTTATTTTATTGAAACAGATTTTTATTTATGGGACGTAGAAAGATAATTGTGGTAACTTGCAAACTTTAATTCGTTACTATATAGACATAGGAATGAATTGAATATGAAATCGTTTTATGGGCTATTTATACTACAATATATGTTAACAATACGAAACTATTTTCAGATTTACGAAATATTAGTACATGAAGCTGCTGCAGCTTGACTCGTGATTTTGCAGAAATTGCAGGTGATCTAGTTGGCATATTTAACTGGATTAAACGACATTATGTTTCGGAAAATCTTTTATTTGTAATTGTACTCCTCTAAAACACACAAATCGGATTAAAAAGTTCCAATAAAAATTAACAAAAATCCAGCAAAAAATTAAAACAACCAAAACGGTAGAGTGTTTTGTATTGTTACAAAAAGTATAAATAAATAATAAAAGGTTTAATGTTTTGTAGATTTAATTTTCTTTAATTAAAAAGAACTTTATATATGTTCAGTCTTAAATTATCCCTGTAAAACCACAGATTTACACCACGCGATGGGTAAAGCTGCAGCAGCTCTTCACATTTAATATCAATTAATATTTTTTAATTTTGAAAATAGGTTTTTTATTGTTAATATATGAATTTCAAAAGGATATTCAATTTATTTCTATGCCTATATGTTAACGAATCAAAGTTATTTATTTTTCCATCCGCTAAGGAAAATAAAATATATTTTACAGAAATGCATACATAAATGTATATTCCGTCATCATGGTAAAATTTTTTTATTACCAATAAATATCGGAGAAAACCTCACAAGTAATATTTGCTTCTGAATTGCGACATTTTCTTTTTAATGACTCTCGGATCCGGGATCTTTTAACCCCTTCAGTAGCATTCGACGGCGGTTTTCTTTTTTAAATCTGAATAGAATCTTTTTGCATCGAAACGTCGATAAATTTTACACAAATCGCATGCACACACGTACGCACTCAAGCATGCACATACAAAGGTGTATTTCTAGCACGAGCTTGGTCTCCATAAATTGTTTTACTGTGCGTGATTAAAATTTAATTTTTAAAATGTCAAATTTAATTTTGAGAAACATGCTTTTGCAATTAACAGCTGTTTCTTCCTAAATTGTTTCTTTAATATAAATGACAACCTTAGTTAGCATGTTAATTAGAAATAATTCTCTTATTCTCGCAATAAGATTTATAATGAAAATTTGTATATGTATTGAATTGTTGAGCCATACATTCAGCCACGATATATCTTATTGACCATATATCCCACATAACATCGGACATTCTATGTATATGTATTTTTTATCCATTATGTGAAAATAATA
>QKQZ01046622.1:0-10347 GCA_003595255.1 Solenopsis fugax
GGGGTGTCAGAGAAAACGGGCCGCGCGGGGTTGCTGCCAGAGCGAGGGTGTGGACGGACGGATCTCCTGCCTGGGAGCCATGTTCCTCCTGCGAGGAACGGAAGGGGACGGAGAGAAGGGTGGCGAGAACGCGGGGGAGGAAGAAAACGAAGAAGAGTAGAAGGTGGTAGCGGCGGCGGCGGCGGCGGCGACGACGATGATGGTGGTGGTGCTGCTGGTGTTGGTGCCACCGACGCCGTAGAAGCTTCCACACATCCACACGAGGAGGGTGCTCGGAGGCCAAGGGGGAGAAAGAGAGAGAGAGAGAGAGAGAGAGAGAAAGAGCGGAAACGACGGGGGCGAAATTCTTTCGCGAACGATCCTGCAACGTGCCGCATCGACTGGCAACTTTGGTCCTCCGACGACATCTACTTTGTTGTTGCGCTTTCCATTCTTCCCCGTCGCGGTGTCTCGACCCTTCCCTTCCAATGTCAGAGGCGCAATAATCCCTTATTAGGTCAACCCTCTCGACCCAGCCGCCCGCATCTCTTTTCCTCGCGATTTTTTCTTCGCGAGAACGAAGACTTTCTCTATCTCCTTTGCGTAAATTTAATCGCCAACATAGTCGCTGCTAAATCTCTACTTAAAACATTTTATTATCCCTCTAAAATGTAGACGTGTCTTGAACTGTAAGATTGTGTAAAATGACGTATCAAAGATTGAAAATTATTCGTATATAATACATAAATTAATACATAATTTAAAGGGAACATTGAAGGATTTATCTTTTAATCGATATTAAATTGAAAGGAAATTGAAATAACTAAATTTTATTTTAGAAACAGAACTTACTAATAATATAATCAGCAAATTGATGTGAGAAGGAATTGTATTACACAAGTATGATTATATTACGTAAATGTGTACTAAAATATATCAAATTCTAAATTTTATAGGGATGCGATGGTGCTTCGCGTTTGATCGCCCGATAAATTCGAATAGCCCAACAATATATCCGATAACTCGATAAATTCTAGAACTTGCGAACTCATGCGCTTTAGGTTACTCGATAAGTCCAGATTACCTGCTAATCGTTTCGGACAAATTGGATTACGTCGGACGCTGTTATAGAAAAAGAGAGAGAAAGAGAGAGAAAGTGAAGAGAAGGGAGAAGAAAGAGAAAGATAAAGAGAAAACGAAAGAATGTAAACTCCACGACAAACTAATTTCGTCGAGACACGGCGAGAGACAAAGTCATCACGTTTTAAAGCAACGGATTGTTCAGGATTTCCGTTGAAATCGGTTTTAACCTGAACGCCGTCCGCGCTACGCGAAAAGTCGATGTTAAAACGGTACGTCAAGTCGAACGGCGTCTTTTTAATAAATTGAACCCTCGAAATGCGATTAGATGTAAACACCCTGTTTTAAGGGAGGAAGGGCACGCGAGGGGACGCGCCTCATAACACGACGGAGACTTTCGTGAGTGACGGCAGATAGACAGCCGGAGACTTCGGAGTTACCCGGTGATGTTACGGGGGCGAACTCGGGGGTGACAGATGATTTAGCGCCGATACTCCCCGTGTCAATATAACATCGCGGGCGGGGAATTACTCGCTCGAAGTGTGCCACGCGAATGTCCTCGTTTTTCCTCCGTTCCGTTTTTAATCCAGATAAGAAGAGCGACGTGAGCTAATGATAATTGAATCTTAATTAAATTATTTTTCTTTTATCCAGCGCGGTTAAAAGTAGCGCACGAATTTCTAGAAACCACTAACATGATAATACAATTGATATTAACATCTAAATATGTCAACTCGATGTTAAGTGGCTCGGTATTAAAATATAATACAAATGAATAAGAATAAAAAGCGAATAAAATTAACAAAATAAAATGTCTTATTAAAAAAGAAATGTGTATATTTAACTCTTTCAGGTCTAGTGATACATATATTTTTTAAAAATCATATCTCTTGTAAATATTAAGCCATTCAATTTACTCAATTATATTTGAGTAATTGCTCAAATATAATTGATAATATAAATTTCTGATATTTATACATAATGTATAAACGCGCATAATTTTCAAGCTTCTCATATTTCAATAATAGAAAAAATAATTATTGATGGAGAAATGTGATATTTAATTGATTGATATATTTAAAAATGCGAGAAAAAAACGCCAATAATCAATTTCATTACAATTTAATAATATTTTATTTCTTGGATCTGTCATATTCGATCCTTTATTTTAAATTTTATATTTCAACTTCATTTTTGTATATTCAGTGATCCCCTAAATTTTTAAAAATAACTAGCTAATATGTGTCCCATTTATTTAACAAAAAAAATTAGGCCTGAAAGGGTTAATGCACTATAATACTATAACTACCTAACGACGTTTCGACTTTGAAAAGCAAGTCTTTTTCAGCCGCTGATATCTAATAAAAAACATTGCATCATTAAGTGATAATAAGAAAGTTGAGGCACATAACGACAGGTCGGAAAAGCATGAAACGTATAAATGTAAATCGTTATTAATATTAACGTCCTTGCGATCTTAATTTTAATTGTCAAGATTGAGGATTCTTTTTGTCGCGAAATTGATTTTCGAAGCACCGTTCAAAAATATACAAATCCCGAATGAGTTAGGATCTCTCACGAGAAATATTCCATCGTAAAAATTTGCTGCGCTGACAAGTTACGTATTCCCATCGCGAGGTATGAAAGACCACACGCGCGCGAAATCCAGAACGAGAAATCGACCGACCGTCGGATGGACGATCGGTGTCGAATTTGATGAATCTAGTTTGTTAAACCGCGAGCGGGATTCGAGTCTGCGAAAGAGGGGCGTGGACTCGCGAGGGGTGTGTGACGAGGGTAAGAAAAATGACCGGCCGGAAGAGGAGATCCTTTACCGGTGGAATTCGAGTGTCAATCCATATCCCCCTTTTTCCTCTGATCCCTTTTATCCTCGGGGACTTGGTCATAGGCGGGAGAGCGGGCGTAGGAAACGGAAAAGAAAAGTGGCGTCTGATCTCGGGGAGGATGTAACGCGCGAGGAGTAACAAGATCGTGAAGGATGAAGACGAGAGCGAAATTACATCGGAAGACCAGGGCGACGTCATCGATATTGACGTCGCCGTTTACTTATTGAATTCACTATGACGTGTTGCTAAATATCCGAGATAAAATAAGCGAAATGAAATTTTTCAGATAAGGCAGTGCATTACGAATCTTAACATCGGTAAACTGAAAAAAAGTTGTTAATTTGATTAAATTTTTTCAATTCAAGTGTTTATGTATTTGGTCGAATATATTGTACAAATGCTTAAATTGAAGTTTAAATATTTTATGTATTCAAGTCAAATACACAAGTACTTGAACTGAAAAAATTTTATCGAGTTGACAAATTTAGTCAAATTAATAACTTTTTTCTCAATGTAGAATTCAAAATTCGTTTAAAATCTGGATAATTATCAATTGTATAATTTATATATATTATTACAATCTTAAATTATATTTTTATATATTAAAATTATATATAAATTATATTTCAATATTTCTAATATCAATAAAATTAATTTACTACTTCTTTGATATTACCGCGATTGAATTTGTGCTTAAACTTTACGATAAAATCGATTCTGGTCTCAAAAGTGTTTCGCGAGGACATACATTGCGAATCTCGTTGCGCGCCTTGGAGCGATCTTGTGAATCAGGATCAAATGGAGATTCTCGCAGTCCTGCCATGCGCACAGCGCATTTAACATCCGCACCGATATCGCAGCGCTACGTCGAAAAGAGTAATTGATATCGTTGGATCGGACAGAGATGCGCCTTCGATCTTCAGCGCGAGGGAAGATTGGTGCGCGCGGGCTCGGTACATTCGCCGTTAATCTCGATAACCCGATCCGTCGGACGTCTTTCTTTTTCGCTCGTTGTCTGTCGAAGATTGTTTCAGACTCGATTTCCACCGAAACAGCGCGTACACTTCGGCTCTCGCCTCGATTACGCTACGTACTCTCGTCTCTTTATTTCTTCATCGACGAATACTCGCGTACAAATTCTTCCCAATCTCCGATGTATTATTTTTTTTTTTTTTACCATGTGAACGTGTCTCTTTCTACAATATAACGTTTCTAATTCGCTTCTTATTAGTGCTTCCGACTAGGCCCTCACATTTACTAAGAATTACAGAAAAAAAAAAGATTTTGAATCAACAGCATCAATCAAATTAGAAATATCTTGTTAATTCAATAACAGTATTAATGAAACAAAAAAATGAAAAGGGCAATAATAAATATAATTAAACGAATAAAATTTAGTTGAATCAACTACATACATCAGTGACAGCTCGTGATTCGATATTTAATTGAATCAAACTACGTTTTAATTTATATTACGTTGCATGCATTTTTTTCAGTGTTGACTCTTGGGACTTTACAATCACCGTTCTTTGTAACGCATTTTACGCATGAATGATTATCTATATCAATTTTTTTTTAAGGATATCGTATCGGATATGATAATGTCGCGGAGCCAAGAAGAGCCCTTCTATCGCCGATCCAAGCACTTTCCGCCCTATACACGCCCTTGCTGTCTCATGGGCGATGCAGACCGCTCCGCGGAATTCTTTGAAAAACTACTTCGGAAAATTGGGGACGCGGCACGAGAAGGGAGCAACGATGCGGCCGAATGAATAATAAATACGGTTATCGTTTAGTTGATATTTTGAAGAGGGGGCGCGGACGGAAATTCTCCGCCTGCTCTCCTCCTCCACCCCTCCCTCGTCGAGAGATCGGAGTGAGAAAGGGATCAAAGCGGATCGGAGATGAAGGCCAGGGGAGATCCGTCCTCTCGTTACATTTCTATACTCCTATTGCTCGAGATAGCCTGAATCACATGGCATATCGTATCGATAGCACAATATCAATCGCGACCATCATCGACGAATACTGCAATTGAATTTATACCAAGAGCGTTAAAGCTTCTACTCTACTAAAGCTCGTAAATCACATTATGATCATTGATGTCGTAACGCTGAGAAACAATACACAATTCGTGAAAGAAAAGCGAAAATGAGATAAAAACTGGAAAATTATTATAATAGAAAGTAATAATAGTATGTGTATTAAAAAAGAGAGAAATTATTAGAGATGGATTAGCTGTACTGACTAAACAAGATGAAAGAAACGCATAAAGAACTGCGAAACATATTCTTTTTTGTATGCTCGATTAAAACTATCTAATTATATGTTATTTAATATAGTTTTATTTAACTCTATATTAAGCATACACTGTTAAATTCGTCAAATTTTACCCTATTTGTATAAGTTAATCATTTCTATAATCACCATTGCTCGATATGATTCATTAATTTAACTAAAACAATGGAGTTGAACAATTTAATTTAAGAATGTTAAATTTGATTTTTTAATATTTAACAGCGTTTGTATACGTATCTGTATTATTTAATTTATTAATTGTATATTAATAAATTTTATATTATATACAATATATACAAATTGTTATATATTTACCATATTATTTAATAGTTATATAAAACTATATTATATATAAAAATCTTTTAAATTACATGTGTGTGTGTATGTGTATATATATATATATATATATCTTCGTGGGCCTCGGGGTCCACAACGAAAACGCGTCAGGATAGTTTCGCTCTCTCCGGTGTAGGATAGCCGGGCGATGGAGCGGCTAATAACGATAACGATGCCAGAAACGATAATAGAATTGGGGGTTTCCGCGGTTTCCACGGCTCTCCCAGGGCGCTGATTGCTGGAACGGTGCGGCGCTCGGTTTCGCCGTCGGGATGCATTCAGTGCAACGGCGATACTGTCTCTCGCCCGGCAATCGCTACCGCTGCCGTCGAAACGCAAATCCTCGGTGCATTAATTTAAATGCAGGATATTCCATCCCAATCGAATCAGTTTAAAGTCAATTTTTATTTTATACAACGAAAACGTCATTCTCCTTCTCTCTTAAGTCTTGAAACAAACGCCAAATAATTCTTCTTAAAGAATTGATGTTTTCAAATTTAAAAATATTTGTTCGATAATCTCTTTGAAGTTATATATTTGAGGAAAAAAAAACTCAATAAAAAATTTTTTATATAAAAATATATAACTTTTTACATGAAAAATTTTTTATTGGGAAATAAACGCAATGTGGAAAAAACTGAACAAGATAATAATTAAATATAAATGTTTATCACGAGAAGAGACAGAGAGTAGAGAACGCTAACGAAAGGAGGTCCAAGGGCATCGTCATCAGCGTCGTCGTCACGCTGAGACCTCGACAATGTATGCGTACGAGTGCGGGCGCAGATGGAGGCCGTAACGAGTACACAATGCGATGCAAATTGGTTAGACTCGGTATGCTACGCCGGGCCAGTCAATCGCCCGGCTGGTTGCCTCCAGTCGCGGTGGTATCGCGCGATGGTATTACTAACATCGCTATTCTATTATGACTACCCGAGCAGCAGCAGCAGCAGCAGCAGCAACAGCAACAGCAGCAGCGGCGGCGGCAGCAGCCTATTACGATGCCGGCTCCCTCCCCCAGGCACTCGATTCACGATAACTCGTTAACTATAGCGGTCATCGAGACTCTCGCCGGGGAGAGACAATACCGGAATGCCCGCCCGCCCGCGGCCGACTTCCCGATTGATTCTCGTTACATGTTCGACCGATTCTCCCGCCTCAATTGGCGGTCCCAAGTTGGAAACTCGCTTTTTAACGTCCCTGACGATGTCCCCTTCGAGACACCTTCATTGCACAGATACGACAATATTATTTACATTTATGCGGCAACAATTTGGAAATAAAAATAAATTTTTAAGCTACATAAAAACTGCTGGTCCTTAATCTCAAGTTTTGTCAATATGAGTATTAATATCACGTTTATAAAAATTTGTAAATTAAAAAATTCTTTTAATGATACTTTTAATTCATATTGTAGGACGTAACGAGAGAATATTAGAATTTTACTATTGTTAGATGCAAACACGATATACAACACTTTTCGAACGTGTCGAATATTATTTCAAATTATTTATTGCAATTCATTATCTGAAAATTAAATTTATTAATATCCAACACTCCTTCAGAGTAGTTATAAAATAATTTTCATTTTATCACATTGTCTGAGGTATTTTCTCAAAGTTATATATAACTTTTTTGTAAGAATACGCACATTAACATATAACGAATACACTGTAATAATTATAAGAACATTATCATAAAAATAAAATATGTGTATTAAGAAAGCATATATTGCATATATATGTATATATATTATAGGAACACTTACTTGTGTTTAGTACAAAAACGGACTGTATTTTTTAAATTATTCGGTGAAACAATACTTCTTTTTAGCTGGCGGCCTATTATCCTCGTCATCCAAATTGTATCTTTTCCTACTCAATATCGCTCTAGATAAACCACTGGTCGACGCACCAAACTGATTAGGATCTTGCTCTTCCTCGTCGGATTCATCTTCATTCTTAATGTGCAATAGAGAACTCATAGCCTCGTTGAAGTCAGAGATCCTTACCGTGGTCATCCCGCTACAAAAAAGAATCCAGCTCGTTATTATAGTCTTATTATTTATAAGAAACATACATTCTTATACAACATACTTTTGTTTGCGGTAAAGCTCGTGGAATTGCTTGTGATTATTCAAATCGGCAAGCTTTTGCAGGAACTTTTCATCATGGCTGATTATGATCAACTGGAAATTCTTTTGATGTCTCGATCGCAACTCGACTACCCTGCAACACATATTCGCGTTATATTTATGTAATTTATATAGTTACTTCGATATTTAATTTTCAGACAAAAATGCATACTTAGTTAGCATATCCGCTAAGCTGTTTGCGTTTTCCTCGTCCAGATTTGTCGTCGGTTCATCTAACGCGAGAATGCCACAATTCTTACAGAACGTTTCTGCCAAAGCAAGTCTTATAATTATCGACGCCAATACCTGCAAAATTCGAGTGTCAATGTGAAGCGGTTTCACTCGTTCCGCATGCTAATTGCCTGACATAAATATTACGTTAATTACCTTCTGTCCAGCACTGCAACGTCCTTTCATATCCATTTTACAGCCATGCTTGGTTTGAATCAGTTTGTAATTGTAGCTTCTTCTGTTACTGCCCACACCGTCCGTAGGCTCCGTGCAGATCTCTATGCTACTCGTATCCGTACCCTTATAAACGGCTTTCCACAACTTCTTCATTATCTTATTGACTGTCGACATACGCTCCTCATGATATTCTATCATCGCGGTATCCAAAATCTTGTTGTAAGCTTTCAGATTGGCTATAGTATCTTCTTGAACCTTAAAAAAAAATTTACACAAATCAGATTCGATCCTTGAAACCATAACCAGACCATGTGTATTCAATCGCTATAAATATCGCAAAACTACTATATTTCGCGTATGATAAAATAATCTCACCGTTAATTCGATGCACTTGTTATTGTAATTTCGACGAGCTAAACGGTATTCTTCTTTTCGTAATTCAAGTGTGTATTGTTTGATTACTCTCTCCAACTCTTCTTGATTTCCCAATGCGACATTTTTCTAAAAATTGATCGAAGAAATTCTTAATTAGCATGAATATATAAATCTTAAAAGTAAGTTATGATATGTCACTTACTTGTCGAAGCAATGCTTGCTTTTCGTTTTCTAACTGGTCCCATTTCTTCATTATCTCCTTATAATCCATATTTTTCAATTTTTCATTCAATTTTCTGTACTGTTCTTTCAGGATTTCCAGCGTTTCTTTAATTTTACGTAAATTCATATTGTCGTGTAACTCTCGCTTTCCGATTTCCTGCGAGGCAATGTCCTCCTTCAACTTGCTTATTGCCTGCTCTATGTCATTTTTCTTGTTTATAAGTTCTGTTAGTGAATTCTTATAAGTTTCAATCTCGCGCTCGTAGCTCGCGAGTTTCTCGAGTACGTTACTATTAACAAAAGAATTGACATCGTCCAATATTTTATGCAAATCAGACAAACGTCTTGAACTTTCGGACACTGATTTTCTGTCGGCTTCTTGCTTTTGCCAATTCTCTGTCTGTAAAAGATGAAAGTTTCAAATTTGTAAATACTCGTGAATTACGTTCGACATTTTTTTCATATTCATTTTATTGTTAATTATTCAAAGATGAATAGCAAACCTTGGTCTTTTCCAATTGCCGACTTCTGGAATCCAATTGAGTCTCAGCAAGTGACAAATCCTTCCGTAGTTTCTCCATCGTTTCTCCTACAGTAATTTCTCGCGCATATAAATCGTCCTGTTTGTCCTTCAAATGTTTCAATTTCTGCATATCGGAATGTATTTTTAATTGCTCCTCATGTAGCTCGTTATACATCGCTCTAGCGTCTTGCAGTCTTTCATTATGCTTACTCAATTTGAGTTGCAACGCATCAATAAGATTACGAGTCTCTCTAAGAGATGTTCTCAAAGACTCTCGCTGCGTCTGCGCTTCTTCTATAGTCCTTTTGGTCTTAACTCCTAAACATAGGAAAAACTCAATTAATAATCACAAATTATTGAAATAATATCAATATAACATTACCAGCTTTAGCCATTTGAGCCTCCAAGTTGTTAACTCCTCTTTTCAATTGCTGTATCTCATCTATACACCGATCCCAGAATTTAATATCGCCAATCATATTTTTATATAGTAATAACTTCTTCTCAGGTTCTGCTTTTGACGTTTCTAGATCCTTTACAGTTATTTTTGACTGCGCCACACTGTTCTGTGTCTTCTTTAACTTTTCTCTAATTAAAAAAATAATATAAATATTAAATGTATTAAAATTATAAATAAAATTATAAAAAATTAAAATTAAAATCAAAGATTTCATTTATAATATACATTTAAGCTAACTTACTCCAATAACTTCAAGTCACTTTTTTCACATTGAATGATTTTTTCGACAATAGGTTTCAATTGCAGCATATTATCATATTTTTCTTGTTCTTTGCCTAGTTCTCGTTCACATGACTTCAAACGATCGGGTTGACTACGTATTATATCATTTTCGATTTCTTCTATTAAATTTGCAACGGTATCTTCTTTATCAAAATTTCTGTGACATAAGGGGCAACAAGGATTTTTTGTAGATAATTTTGCAACATATTCCTTGTAAGCTAAAGCTTGATGAGCATAGATTCCTCTCTTGTTTTGAAGATCCTTTACAATCGTTGATTGGAACAACAAAGTCTCGTCAAAATCTTTATAATCGCACACTGTAGATACCTTTTCTTTATCACCTAAAAAAGAAACATTTAAAATAACCACATGAACAAAATTATATAAACCATGAAATATATAT
>QKQZ01046623.1:0-22109 GCA_003595255.1 Solenopsis fugax
GAAAATCTTTCCTAAGATCGACAAATAATTTTCTGTATTGCTCATTTTTAGAATAGTGTATTCGTCGGACCAGCATTATCATGTCCCATAATGCTAACCGCGGTGCAAAATTTCGGCGACCCACGTCCTCTACCGCTTTACCGGACAATTTTCATGTATATGAGTTACATCCGGTACGGACTGGAGGCTCTCACAGTGGCCATGTACGGTTACGATAGACCGAGATTACCTTGCCCAAAGGAGGAAATATACTGCCATTTCAGTTCGCCTAAGGAAATCATGCGAACGATAGGTAAGAATCAATTGACCTGACTTCTCAAAGGTCGTATAATCAGTAACTATTACACAGTTACACAGTATGTAGCAGCTGTTACACACATTGCGCATGTATTCCATACTAACGATTTTTCGTAAAAGCTTCGAGTATTTCGATGTTAATCTGTAAATGTCCGAAATGTTTAAGCAAATTTGTCTGCATTTCAGGTGCAGAGACATCACCGAATTTTTGGTTGGATATATTCGCTCTTTTCATTATTCTACTAATTTCTAAAGGATTCACATATTATCTGTTGAGGCAAAGAGTGCAACCAAACAAAGCTTTTCAGATGATCCACACAATCAGAAAAATGATCAAAAGCCATTTAAATATGTAATCGTTAGCTATACGCTTCATTTTCGCATCATGATGTATGACGTGTTATTTTTTATATGTGTCGCTTGATGCTCTCTAAACAAATAAAATACATTTTGGAAACCTGAAATGCAATGTATTCGCGTCGAGGATACAAAATTGCCGTATATCGAACGGTATTAATTATAACTGAAAGAAGAAAAGAAAAGAAAATAATTTGTAAAAATGAAATAGACAATTTCTAATATTATACAATTTTTTGTTAAATAAAAAATTAATAAATTATGTGATCTTATTTATATCATCAATCATCAAAGATTATTATATAACTATTCACTTCGAGGTAACTTTAGGATACAATAAGGGATTTCTATAAACAAAATTTATATCACGTTACTGTATTAAAATATTAAATTTGATGTTGCATAAGACACAGTTTTTCGTTACAATACTAATTCTATCTGAAATAACGAATGAAAAATAATTTTTTTGCTGTAAACAATTATGAAAGATCATGAAAAAAAACAATTCTATTTATCATATGTCGTCATTATATATAGGGTGAATCATATAAATGGTTGTCCCAACATTTTACCATAAGAGATGACTTACCAAATGCAACTGTAAGATTCATCCTGTATGCGTGTATCTGGTTATCAGTTAACTTTTTAATTTTTAATAGTATATATGTATATATATATATATATATATTTAATATTATATAATTTAAAATTTATTATTAATACATTAAAATCAGATATATTAACAATTTTAAAACTCAATTACTTTTTTCTGTATTGGGCTCTGTATTATCCAATTTACAATAATTTATATATTTTACATGTTTGTCTACATAAAAAAGGTTCAAACGCGCAAACATCACGTATTATTTACATAAAAAACCCGTGCAAACGTGATTTTTAAATATACGGCACAATCCTGCAGGTGTATATACAAGTACAGTGCAGGTCAATAATTCGCTGGGTCATAGTAGATGGTTGACTTATTGACGCCATAGTCTAGTATAGCTAAACTGTGGCGTCGGTAAGTCAACCATCTACTATGACCCAGTGAATTATTAACCTGCACTGTACACATGCAAGATGAATCTTAACATGAAGTCGATAAGTTATCTTTTACGGTAAAACGTTGGGATACATCATTGTAATTCACCCTGTATATGCACCCTGTACATTCAATTACAGTTAATGGGAATTTTTCTAAACATCTAACTTGGCACTGGCAACAATAGTGTGTTTATTTATCATTACACACGTTATGTACGTTATAAGACAACAAGAAAAACATCCGGCGATAAATGTAGATAAATGAAATTAAACAATCTGATGCGCAGTCATTATTTACAATGGCATTAATTCCAGCAAATTTTCGCTTTTATGTTATTCAATATAATTTTAACAAGACTTTAAACGGAATTAAATTTTAATGAATACTTACGCCTATTTCCATCAACGCAGATTAACTTCGATCTGAGTTTAACTTACTCTTTATCTTTCTTTAATTCTAAGAATTGGAAAAAGATAAAGAGTAAGTTAAACTGAGATCAAAGTTAATCTACATTGATGAAAATGGGCATTAATGTTATAAACGATATTTTTGAATTATTTCTCAAATCAGAAATAATTTATATCTAATTATTTAAATAATCAAAACTAATAATTATTATTATTTAACGCGATCAATCAATTATATAAAAAGATATGACAATACAGAAATTATTTCTTTAAAATTTATTCTACCAAGCTTAAGTTATTTTTTACAAATTAATTCGTGTGTAATATTAGACGCAATTGTATTTAATTTCATGATCATGATTAGAAAAATGCACTTTATTAGAAATATATACGTGGCAATGTAAACACAAGTGCGTTTTCATGATGCAGTCGCTCGAACAACAAGATCAGGTAAAAAATACCGTCTATTGTCCGGCCAGACAATGTAAAGAATGATAAAGATGGTGGTGGTAAAAGGTAGTGGGAGCACTAAGTGTCTTTAATTTCGTTGCTCTCTCAGAGCCAGTCTCCACTCTCTCTTCGCATGGAGCGATTTCTCACTTGCCATCAAGATGCGCAAGTACAGTATAGCGTTGTGTATTGTCTTACTTTGTCTACTGTGCGTCACGCCTGGGTGAGTAAAATAATGTACACTGTGTAACGAAGGCATTGCAAAATGAATTGTTTGAAATATTGTGCAAATATTACGTAATTTGTTGCATAAACACGACGATAACTGAAGATAAGATGTATTAACGTTAGCACACCTGCACACGTGCGCATGTAAATGTCAACGAGTCTTATTAACACATTTTTAAAGGAAAATTCGATATCGGTACCTATCAATTCTATCGATATTCTATCGCTGCAGCGCACATATGTGTAACTTTTAGTTATTGTAATTAATTAAATAACATGCGAGGCAAGCTATTTTGGCTTAATCAAGAGATTATATGAACATTCTAATTGTCCCATCATAGATTTTTCTGATCCTAAATCAATTTCAAAAAATATGATTTTTGTTTCATTTAGCTACAACAGGAGAAATCCTGATTTCCAGAATTCCTGGCCCGCAAGGCGAAATTCTAATGAATTTGATGTCCTGATATTTACTCAGCGATGGCCATTGACAGCTTGTTTCGTGTGGAAAAACAATTCCGCAACACACAGTTGCTTGTTACCTAAACGCGATGAATGGACCATCCATGGAATTTGGCCTACAAGATATAAAACAATCGGTCCTCAGTTTTGTGACAAAACGTTAAAATTTAATCCAAGCATTGTAGCGCCTATAGAAAATGAATTAAAAGAAAACTGGATCGATATCCACAAAGGATCGAATCCTTATACGTTCTGGAAACACGAGTGGGAAAAACATGGCACTTGTGCAATTACAATAAAAACTTTAAACAATGAATTTAACTATTTCCAAGAAGGTCTGAAATTACTCGATACGTACAATATGATAGACGTGCTTGCGAAAGCAAATATTTTGCCAGGTAACAAATATATGGTACAACAAATGTTCATGGGAATTCAAAAGGTACTGGGCAAAAGGGGACAAATAACGTGTGTCGTTGATAAGGTAAATTTAAAAGTTTCCATATAAAGATTATTTGAATAATTTCCCTACGGATATAAAAAGAAAAAAAAATAATAAAATAATCGTAAATTTTATTATAAATGTATACTTTGTTTTTTTCTAGAATGGTGAATCATATGTGATCGAGATAAGGATTTGTTTTGACAAAACATTACAATTGACAGACTGTGATGGCATATCTGGTTTCCCTACAAACTGTAATAAAGCCAAAGAGATAATATATCCTAGTCGTGTGCCACATTATTATGTCACACAGGCATAACGGTAGTATTAAAATCATTATTTATGTATGCTTGCATGCATGCGCGCGCGCGCGCGCGCGCGTGCGTGTGTGTGTGTGTGTGTGTGTGCCTGCCTGTTAAATGAAATTAAATATCATATCACATATACAAGACCATCTCAAAATAATTTATCGTAATAAGAAATCAACAATCATTATACGAGTTAAACGGTATTTAGCATACTCAAGGCTCTTGATTTCTCGCGCCATATTGAAGTCGTGACGTCATAAGCGAGAAATAACACGTAAAAGTTCTATCCGTGGCATTTGTAAATAAAGAGAATTGAAATAAAACAGAATAATAAGATCGCTTTAAAACACTTGAAAAAATAGACTTCAACTTTTCTTTTTCCATCTAATAGTCAGTAAATAGTCGTAAAAAGCACATGAAGTGAAGCCTATTCAGGCAGGAAAACACACGGACAGCTGTTGAAAGGAGTGAAAAATATACTTTTACGTATAAAATTCAAAGATAACTTTACTTGCGGTCCATTTTTACGAATTTGATAAATACAAAACAAGTCACATTTTTATAATGAAACACTTAATAACAAAATGACATGCAAGACAAAATTTTATTGTCAACATATTATGTTTCACGTCTATTAGTCCTAATTTTTTCCGCGACGTCGCCACCGTCAATGCGGAGTTCTCGGTAGAGGAATCAGGAGCCTTAATCAATAATTTACAAAAAAATAGTATTAGAAATATAATTCTGATCTAACATTATCATAATTTCTAGATTAAATGTTTATAAGTACAGTTAAAAGAAACGTGAAAGCAAATACGAAAGTAATCGATTGAAAATTACGAGTATTAAAATTCTCAAACTTTTCATTATTTAAATTTTTAATTGTAACGTTTTTTTTTAAATGCAATGAATATTCTTCATCAAAAAACAACAGATTACAGAAAAAGTTTTAAAAATCGAAAAGAAACTCGTATATCACACACTATGAATTTTCATCGTTTATAACAAAGAATATTATTATATTAGAGTGAATATCTTATAATTAATCTGTATGATAATATACATTAGTATTTTTGCTTACAAATTAGGGCATTACTGGCTACATCATTCCACCTTCTTTTGAACGATCACGACTGCTGAGGGTACTAGGCCTGCAAATAAAACAAGAATATACTTTGTGCCATCTTCTTTATGAAAAATTCTTTGTATGTTAAATATACTAATTGTATGACTACATAGTCATACAATTATAGTATTATCAAACATAATCAAACGAAGGATAATGACCACTAACGAGCAAATTAATAAACATTATTTAACGTATTATAATATTCGTTTATTTGAGAACATATATCAAATAATAAATCAAATAATAATAATCAAATAATAACAAATTCTAAATTGATTAAACGTTTCGACTGCATGGAGTTTTCTTCAACGATAACATTCACATTTTAATAAATAAACCAAGATTTTAACAAATATCGTTAGTGCGTATATATCATATCAAATTATAATTTCTTTACACAGAATTAAAACACTGTAAATTTTATTTTAAGAACAGAAAACTGCAGAGGTTACATTAATCGTAAAATACGTATATAACGTAATGTATTTTAAGAATCGTAAAGTTCGATTAATATAAATAAAAAATTTTTTTCTTGAGTCATCAATATGATAAAAAACTTCAACATGATCAAAATTGAAATCCTGTCATCTGTTCTTCGTTTAAAGTGAAAATAGGTTGAGTCCAATTATTAAATGAGAGTCGAGATTGATGTCAATAATATTGATTGATAAAATCTTTCTTATTTGTTGAACGGAAAATATAGTAAGATGTATGAAATGTATAATAACAATGCAAACAAAAAAAATCGTTGCTGGTCTATCTGTTCTTTATTAAATTTGAGATAAAGAATTTGATGATATAATATATTGTAATATTATCATATTACAACTGCACAATTAATTGACTTGCACCCATTGCACCAAAAAATATATTAGGAATTATCGTGAATTACATGTATATATATGTAACAGTAAAGTATCAATATACAACGTACCTAACACATCCAATGGTGTATCGTAATCTTCATCTGTAAATATCTTCTTGGGAAACGTTGTCATTAGCTGGAAGGGACTGTTACCGTCTGTTCTATTCATTTCAATAAACAGTCTCACCGCGGATAATTGTTCCTTGCTTCCGAAGCTTTGTGTCAAGGTCTGTCCATTTGTAAGCCTAAGCTAAAATGTAACCGTTTGAGAAATACATAATCTACATAGTTTTATGTATAGTATACATTTTTATATTAATACCTGAAGCTTAGTCTCAGTGTAATCCTTCCTATGATGCGTAGACGCGGATGAAGATATTGCAGGTAATGGGACTGAAGTAGTATTGACTGACTGACTACTTTCAGCAGCCGCCTTAGCTCGTCGCGCTGCTTTATCGGCTTCAATTTGTGCTCGAACTCTCTGCTTCGCTTCCTTCTCCTCTGCCTTTTCCCGTTTTCTTTGCTCCAGAAGTTTCTGCATCTCTAACTCTTCCAACCTGTTACACCCATATAAATAAAATATAAATTTACATATATTCTTTCTATTATTGATTTTGTTACTTTGTTCTTTACTTTTTCCTAGCTTCGGACATTTCCTTTCCCGATCGTATCCTATTCTTTTCCCTCTCGAATTCATTCTTTTTTTCCTGTTCTTCTCTTTCTTTTCTCTTCTGCCTCAACTTCTCTTCCAACATCTTTAGCTGCTCTCGCTTTTCCTCTTCAGTGAGTGGTTTCTTCTCTTCTGTGCTCTCAGAAAATCTATCGTGGCCAGATTTTGTGGCATGATATTCGACTTCTAAATTAGATTTGAAGAGCTTTCCACATCTACAAAAACAGAAAAAAAACCGTTCTGACGAAACAGTGATATTTTATACGAAAGCGTAGCATGTCACTCTAGATGCAAGTGTCTATACTTCAGTGTTTCAAAGTCTTATCCTTGCAACTCAACGTACACGTCACACTTCATAGACTTGGCCGTTTCAGTAGTAGATACCGGTTGGTTGCTAGCTCCAGCAACGTTGTCCTGCGTGTCGGTAGCCAGCGCCGGAGCACTCTCGCCTACATAGGGTTCTAGCACGGGTTCCGCCTCGTCCGAGTGGGCCAGCAGCCTATAATAAAAAAATCGATAGCATCACAAAGCGACGAGAGCCGCAACAGAAACGTTTGCGTACCATTCCATCGCCGGCTCCACGCCTTTGTTACCGGTGATCTCCAGGGCCTTTTCGCTGCAACACAAAATCATCGTACCGTCAACATAGGTTAGGCTCCGTGACGACATAACGTTTTATTCACGAACTTACGCCTTGGATATACTAAAACCCATGTCCACGAGGATGTCTATCACGCCTGACGACATTTTGCGTTATTCGCTGTCACACTCAGCGACTGCACCACCTTAAAAAAGTCGTTCTACCTGGGCACCACCGTCCAAAAGTTAAATGTCACGTCGAATCGACGCGCTACTTATATTCTGAATTCTGACCGCTCCGACGCAGGTTCAAATTGCATACGAGATGGCGACAGGCTCACGAGTACAGATTTTGAATTTTGGAGTAAAAGGTGGAATTGTTTAATAACTTTTCGCAGACAACATAAAATCAACGTAATGAAACATGCGGTATCTACTTACAACTATAATGCAATTATAAGTTTTGTACAAGAGATATTTATTTATAATAAATGGAACATAAAATTGTAAGCCCAAATTCTTTCTGTAACGAAGCTTTATTTTTATGTATCTAAAAGAGGATTACACACCTGCGAATTAAATTTCATATAGGGACGCAATACTATTTATTTTTGCATTAAATATCGTTTACATTCAACAAAAACATTCAAGCGCTTTCGTAATCTTCAAATTTTTATTTAAAATAACTTATGGAAAAATTAGAATAAACTAATGACGCCAAAGATTTAAAAAATTAAAACTTAGAAGAAAACGCAGAAAAGATGTATATGTATGTATGTGTGCAGAAAAGAATAACTGTAACGCATTTAAATAAAATAACTGTGTCATAAATACATCGCGTGTGGCATTAAAATCAGGACAGAAAGTTAGAATTAGTGTTCATGCACTATAAAATCTTCACCCAAGGTATAATACATTTCAAGACGGTAATGATACTTTCAACAGTTTTGGACAGGACTGAGCAAACAGTATAAATTGAAATGATAGCTTCATCTAGCTTTCTAAAATACAAAAATTTGACTGTAGACCTATAATTGTCAATAAAAAAAAAAATTATGTTCACAGATCTGGATTCGTGAAAATCATGAAATAATAAGGAAGCCAATGTGATGATAACGTTTGTTATCAAACTCTGCATTCTTATCTCCAGAATCATGTAAAATTCTGCCCTGTCGCGTAGATTTGTAAAGTCATTCATTCTTCTTTCTTAGATTGTTTTAAGAAACAAAGGCATGTCTCTAGTGTTGTGGTTAAAAGTTATAAACTTATAATAAATCTAATATTCCTGCGATGCCTTGTCGCCCTTGCCGGATCCACCAGTGCCGGTCTTCTTTGGCAGCAGGACCGCTTGAATATTAGGCAGGACTCCACCTTGAGCGATGGTCACTCCAGACAACAATTTGTTCAACTCCTCGTCATTGCGAATGGCCAGTTGCAAATGACGTGGGATTATCCTGTAGAAGATAGGTACTATTTAAAGATGTGTTTAGGCTTACTTGCACCAAAGTAGATTAACTTTAATCTTGGTTTAACTTAATTTCCATTCTAATTCTTAGAACTTCTTAGATTTAAAGTTAATCTACATTGATGCAAACTTAAAAAAAAGCAAAAAGCATTGAGATATTACAAGTTGAGATGCAATATACATATATTAATAAAGCTATTTGCAATCTATAAATTATAATATACATTTCTTTGAATGAGACAATTAACATACATGGTATGTAAAAATACCAGAGAAAAATAAAACTATATTCATCAATGACATTAATTCAAACATAAGAATAAAACACAATTAGCTTGTACTCTCAGTATTTAAAATCTAAATGTATTACAATTTCATACTTATATGTAGCAATAACTCATCAGCATTGTAAGGTGTTATAACCACACGTCAAGATGGATCACTAGGAAAGAGGATGAGCAAAACAAAGTTTTATGCATTTAACAATATTCGTGTATATGTTATTACATCATCTATTATACAGCTGAATTAATTCGATAATTATTTCAACAGGAATAGACAATCCATGTTGGCTAATGTTAAACGCAAAAGTATAAATATAAAGTAGATAAATAGAGATATACAAATATTCATGAATTATAATTTGAAAACAAAGATAGGGAAAGAGAAAGAGAGAAAATGATAAATAAACATAGAAATTACAATACAATATATAGGTTGTTCTGAAATAAACAAGATGCAAGGTATTATACCAATGTGACCCAACACAAGAAAAACAAGATGACCGAGAAACTGCCTTAGGACAAGTCAGTTAATAGCGAAGATCCATACTCGATCTGTACTATGTCTGGGAACAAGGGTGCGAATAAAATCAAGGAAACGAGATGTGAGATGCGAGATGAAATGTAAGATAGAAGCAGCAGAAGTAGCAGTAATAGTATGAGGAAGAGAGAGATGAAGCGTGAGAAAGCGCGCGCACGTGAGAGAGAGAGCGAGAGAGTAACTGAAGAAGGGCTTGCCTAGTCTTTTTGTTATCCCTGGCGGCGTTTCCGGCTAACTCGAGCACTTCGGCCGCCAAATATTCCATCACAGCGGCGAGATAGACCGGTGCACCGGCGCCGACGCGCTCCGCGTAGTTGCCTTTCCTGAGGAGACGATGGATTCTCCCTACGGGAAACTGAAGTCCGGCCCTGCTGCTGCGGGTCTTCGCCTTCCCCTTGGTCTTACCTGGAAAAGATAGAGCATACGAGGAGTGTCGTTGCCGTCATCGTCGCCCTGTGCGATCAAGACTCTCCTCCCTTTTCCGGCTTTCTTTCTTTTTCTCTATACTCACCGCCTTTGCCGCGTCCAGACATGTCTTCGTCGCTAAGTCTTCGAGCGTTTGCTTTTTTTCCTCGTGTGAGGGAGAGACGGGGAGGGAGTGCAAGATAGATAGGAAGATGCGTATACGTATAGTTTCACGTCGACACACCGACACTGAACTCTGAAAGCCGAATGAAAGCCGCGGCCCGCGCAACCACGACGATCACGCGCATGCACTGTCGGATATTTTGGCGGTGATTGTTCGTTTGCGCGGGAACGGCCGACGATCGCAGCCGACATGTCCCGAAACTCTCTGCGACGAATCATCTCGCATCAATAGAGAGGACATCGCACAACATTTGGCGCGAGTCGGACAAATCGCTCATTTGCTATGCGGCATAACTCAAAAAACAAAGTTTTCCAATTTAAATGTTTTGATGAATCGTACAAATTTTGTAATATCATTTTTAAATGCATTTTTTATGTAACAATTTTGGCTGCGGTCCATTTGATGCTACAAATGCTTCGAAACGTTTCATTAACCAATCGAAACAAAGAATTTTACAAATGGACAATTAAAAAATGCTTTGAAGCATCTGTAGCATCAAGTGGACCGTAGTCTTTATTTATTGATTGTAAAGGGAAAATATCATTAGCTCTTCACTCAATGCATTGAATTCTTATTAGAATTCTCTTTTTTTACAGGCAAAACTAAAAAGTGATAATTTTTTAATTATGTCGTTGTATAACAAATGAGCAAAATATTGGTGCATTCAATATTATGACTGAGCAGCTAAATAGCAGTTGAATGTAATTGTTCTTACCTTTAAATTTAACCAATCACAGATAAATCATCCAATCAGACCTTTAGATCTAGAAAAATATACCAATAACAGCGAGCGTTCACTCAACTGTTGAGTCCATTGAAAGCGCTCAATGGGTGAATTCACTACGCTCGCGATCGCTCATTGAACGGCTACGTAACAATTTAATGTGATTAGTTGGATCTAAAAGTATATAAGAACTAATTACATTCAACTGCTACTTATAGCTGCTGAATGAAAGTAAAATCAAAAATTGAAAATAAAATTTTTAGCTATACAAATTACCTTTAATCTTTTTTTTATGTAAAAAATAAATTAATTCTATTACAATTGACAAAACAATATTACTTGAGAAAAATTAATTAACTTGTTTTAACTTCAAAAATTATTAAACTGATTAGTAATTTAATTTTCGTGATATTACATTTTTGGTTTCCTCTGTACTGCTGTTTTAAGTCCGACAAGTATGCAGCGCTCAGTTTGGGGAATCTTGTAAACGTTTGTAAATTCATCTAGAAAATTATGAGTACGAACATTTGTTTTCGACCGGTAAGTATACTTTCTTGTTATTTTAAATTGTTTTAACTTATTTTTCATGCCGATAAGAACTGAGTGAAGTTGAAACATTCATGGTTTTTATAGTTTTTTAGCTTTCAAATCAACTTTATTGATTTATTTATTATAATTATATTCAACTGAATATTATAATTATATTCAACTGAATATTTGTTGCTCGTTATAACGACTTTTATTTGATTATTTTTGTTTAACTTGTTTTACTTACAATAAAATCTTTAACTGCATAATTTATTGTCCTTTTTTTGTCCATGTATCAAAGAATTTTTATAAATAATTTTATTCATATTAATAAAATGATACAAGTACTGGATGAATTAGGGCTAGTTTTATAACTGCGTTGGTGGAAATAGGCATTAATCAATGATAGTTAATCGGAGTTTAATCAAAATTATTTGTTTTTTTTTAATGAACATTTTTTACTTCTAAAAATAGTTTGTACGTTTTTTCGAGTACTTTGTAGAGAAGAATGAGGAAAAGAAGAGGAACAAGGAAATTTTAGAATAGAGAAAACATTTGATTCTGATTATGGAATAATGAAGACCAATTGCAATATTTTTAAAAATATATAAACGTCAATTATTGCGAAATTTGATTTAATCTTGTTCTCGGTTGGACAATTAGCAACCTTCAATGGATTGCTAATTTACAATTATGAGTCGATATAGAATTGAATTAAAAAAATATACATATGTATACAATTGTCTACAGCATGTAGCATCGAATCCCTTAAGATAAACTAAGACTTATGCAAGACTAGTAATTATTTTGTTACGAATCTATAACAGTCCTCGTCCACACATTTATCTGTTCGATTGTTTTATCCTAATTAAAAAAAAAATCACGCATGAAACAGCCATTTTCACGATCTTTTTGTCATAATCTGTCCTTCTTATGGCCATGACTGCCATTACGATTCTATCTCGGTTAATCAGAAAGTAGCGACTTGAAAAAATGGATGGTTGATCAAATAGTCACAAGTGATATGGCTATCAAGAAGTTCATTAATAATATTCAAACTGTGTGATATACATATGTAGTGACTATTTTAATATAGTGTGACTGTTATTTCCGGGAAAAAAATTTTTATATAATTATATATCAAATATTCCATATATATTAAAATTATATATTTACGATTTTTATATATAATTATATGATTATATATAAAATGTCCATATATATTAAAATATATATAATTATACATATTTTATATATAATTATATATAAAAAATCTTTTCCTTCTATTGTTACGAATTTATAACAGTCCTCGTCCACACATTTATCTGTTCGATTGTTTTATCCTAATTAAAAAAAAATCACGCATGAAACAGCCATTTTCACGATCTTTTTGTCATAATCTGTTCTTCTTATGGCCATGACTGCCATTACGATTCTATCTCGGTTAATCAGAAAGTAGCGATTTGAAAAAAACTTGAAACAATTTATTTTAGGTTCTGTGTTCAATAGAGGATTATTAGATATTAAGAATAGGAATTAAAATTTTAGAATCAGTTTTCTTAATGAATATTAAACGTAATGCACGAATACGTAATGGATACGAATAAGATGTAAAACATAAATGTGTCGTATAAGAAATAACATAACTCATTATTTATCTATATGTTATTAAGGAAACTGGTTTTAAAATTTTAATTCCTAATATCTAATATTCTTCTATTGTGCGCAGGGCCTTACACGTTCAGATAATTACCTGTCCCAAACTGCTACGGTATCGAGCGAATCTTGGGACTTGTAAAACTTATGTGTAGTAATTGGCGTTTACGTTTACGCTAATAACTTAACAATAATAATCGTTAACACATTGTTCGTCAAAAGTTAGAATTTCCAATCCCATGGCACGCAAAAAACGCCGTCGCTCATAACGGAATAATAATGAGTAACCCAAAGCATGACGCCTTCGAGCGACGGTGCTAAATCCTTTTTGTGCAGAAGTAGTCGTTCGCAGCACTGGATCATTAGATCAGGGGTAATGCTGTCATCCTTGTTAAGAGCAGCTAAACCTAATTCCTTGATCGTCTTACGATGAAGTTCTCGCTCCACATGTTTTATGCTACAAGTGCATGCAAGTAACAATGGCTGTACTGATCTAAGTTCCATCTAAGATAAAAAAAAATCTGAGATATCTTACATATTATAGTGATATAATCTCTTTGTCGCTTCCTCCAAGTTTTCCGTAATAAAATTCACCAAGAGAAAGCTCGGACATGACGATGGCACAATGAATTGTCCTGTCGGTGATAACATTAAAGGACCTGCTTCGCTATAAGATCATAAAACGCGTTGTCATTTGCACAGTCATTTGATGTAAAATCATCCACAAGCAATTTATATTGCGATACTAACGCCTCGATGACAATTTCGTAAGCCGACAGATTGACCGGCCAAGAACTCGGATATTTTCTTTTTCCACGATAATCCGAGAGCGTGGTCGTGAGTTGCCGCAGTTGTTGCTCATACTGGCCGACCATTACCTTAGGCATGAATTTCCTGCACATATAGAGCACCCTGAGCCTTACCATAACTCAAATAATATGATGTATTACGCACCGTCGACCGATTTTAATGTCCAGGAGCACTTGGGACACTGCCTTCTCAAACGCTGGCAATTTTAACAACACGGCATCGTGTTTTCTTACATTTTTTATTAGCTGCAAAAAAAATAAAGAAGTTTAATACACACATGGAGACATCAATAGAAATAATCGTTTCATTTTTAACATACGTCGAGCCAATTGTGCCTGACTTCCCCAGAATTTAGCATAACATTGCCTTCTAAACTGATACCAGTGTCGTTTGCGAATACGAGAGTGCGATTCCTCAATACCTCCATTGATTCTGGATGATGCTCAGCCAATGCTTGAAAGGCTAATAAACAACCGCGATAATGAGTGATATTCCAACCACAGTCCCATATGATATCCTTCAAACCCAATTCGCTGCATAGTACTTTCTCCAGTTTCTCAACCTCCTCTCTTACCGGTCTACATGCCTCTAGTTTAACATGTACTTCATTGATGTGTTTGTCGAGATACGCCCTAATCAGAAACATGTATAGAAAAATAATAGGGATATTTGGATTTTAAGCATATATCTTAATGTTATATTTACTTCAATGTATCTGGCTCTGTATTAATTTTGCGTTTCATAATAATCGACGCGTAAATAGGATCGTCCTCCAATTCTGAAAAGTCTATCTTTTCTCCAGAATGTGCGCGTTGCCAAAATCTGGATTTGTGCTTTGCGACAGGAGGCTCCTCGATTTTGTCGACGAACGTCGTGGGTAGATCGCATGTTTTTAAAATAGAAAGTATCGCCTGCCTCAAATCCTTTTCTTTCAACTGTATTTTAACGAGTGTGAATTTACCAGCTTTTACGTCTTTCTCGTCTTTCGATCGTAAATAAAAGGGCAAGATGGTCGGCCGTATAGGCCGTTTCTGTTGCAAAGTCTCCAAGATTGAACTTAATTGCTTCAGAGAGTTTTCATTCACTGTCTGTAAATAGTAAACTATAGTTAATAACATAGATAATCTAACCGCATCAATTAAAAACAATTATATAGCTATAGTTTTGCTCATGAAAGCATGTAATAAAAAAAAGTTGGCGTAAACACTACCGCGTTTCCTGATTAAAGACAAAAATAAGAAAATAATAGTGATAATATATCCGTGCAAAGTGTTCATAAAAATGTTTGATCAAACTGCATTATGCCAATTCATGAGAAAATGTGATACAAATATCAAACCATTATCTGATATGTTCGAACATGATAATAAGATGTAATTAATCACAATCAAACATTGAAGAATAATGATAAAACATACTATTTTGATTTTTAAGTACAAACACGCGTGTGTTATCTTTTTAATTATTCATGCAGATTCTAATTTCACAAGAAGTGGACTTTGATCGAATCCTTTTATCTCCTGTGAGAATTTTCATGAGCAATTTGGCTTAATCAAGTGTCTTATTTTGTTAGAGAAATAGTTGGGAATAGTATTTATGATAAAATTCATTTAACAATTAAAACTTGAAAACAAAACAAATCTGTATTCATATAATTCTTTCATCAATCCAATAGAATATGCTGATGAAATTTGATTACACATTTCAGATATGCTATGTAAAAAAAAATAGTAAAATTAAGAAGAGAAATAATAACTCTCATAATTTTAAGAATTTTGACGAATCTTTTACACCAGAATTCTCCGAGTTTTAATTTACATTTTTGTTCGTATTTAATAAAAGAATTTACAACGCTTTCTTGTTATTTTTTATCAATTCTCGCGGTTAATGATCCATTTGAATTAAGTCGTCACGCTTAAAAATATTTATATACGAGCCTCAAGTCATATTGATCAAACACACACACGCGCAAGGCTGCGTTTATCACGACTAAATATACAATTTCCGATCGAAACCGTCAAAACAAAGTACAATACGATTTTAAGATAATTTATAAAGAATTAATAAAAAGAATTAGTAAAAAAATTGATCTAAATTTTATAAATATGAACTACATATATTTTACTAATTCTATATAAATTCTTCTAATTGAAATTAATATTCTTTCTAATTTTCTTTAAAGTAGCGATATATATTCCATTAATTTCATTTCCAATCTATTCTTCCATAAGCAAACGTCGCGATGATAAACATGCGAATTGAGAAAACATGTTTTTCGAGAGAAAAAAAAACGTTCCGCTTCGCTTCTTTTAATTACAATACTCCGCAATTGTGCCACATCTTTTCTCAGACGAAGCGAATCTGAAATGCTGAATGTTACGCGTTTCCGCGGCATGTACATACTTATGTTTCACGATCTCTTAATGCGGCCCTGCTCCTACACAAATAATTATCTCACTGATAAACGACGCAAACATTTGAGTGCGTGGTGTGGCAGAAAATTTATTCCGATTCCCGAGTAACCTTGCACCACGCACGTGCGCTCGTCCAAAGATCGCGCCGCGCTATTCCATCACGAACGCGAGGCGACAAGTTTTCACGCGTCTAAAAATAATGCCGTTCACTGCATTCGTGTGCATTCGCTTGTGCTCACTATCACGTCATGACTGTGCTACCGACTGCTTTGCGCGGTGCTTTGACACGTGCATCTTGCATGCCCCGTGCCCTTGAAGAGAGATGGATGGTCGATGTAACTTACGGTCAAGAGAAGATCAATAATAAAAAAAATTTAACAAATACACGGCGCAAACACTATATTATTTTTTTTATAGTTGCATTTCTTGCAGCTGTTATCTTTATTCTTTCCCTTACTCTAACGTATGTAAATGCAATTCAAAAGCTTTCTAAATTCGAGAAAGTATACGATACCTCGATTGTCTCTGGACGTGTCTTATCTCACACATTTCATATTTTACAAAGATACAAATATTCGCAAGACCTGCAGATAGAAAGAAAAAGAAAACTATATGGAAAATGCGAATGAAGCAAGTGAAGCGATCTCTGCGTCGTTTTATACATGAAAAAATATGAAGAGTCTACGAAGCTACTCCGATCGATTATGATCTATCTCAATCGTGTAGAATGACACTCATTCCGGAGTAGAGACTTGCTCGTCTGGGATTCAGGTCCTTACCCTCTGCGTGGGATACTGGCCGAACAGGTCGGGATGAACGGTGAAGTAAAAGGGCCGCAACGCGGTGGATACCTCGCCGGTGCTCAGGGCCCTCACCGCGTCTCTCCTGCAAAAGCTGTCAGAAAGAGCCGTGTCAGTTATCGGCAGAACGGGCTGCTGTCATTTACCGCGGAGAGGGTAAACGCCAGAAGTAAATCTGAACTTTTTGGATTTACCATCTCCCGAGCGTTGTGCAGTACATCGTTCACTCTCTCGCACCCTCCTTCGTCACCGACCCGGCAGTTATATTATTGTTGGTGTGTGTGGCTTTCATGTCACGCGGCCGATCAACAGTGGACGTGAGGCTCACGTTATGGATGACTCTCTCTCTCTCTTCTTGTCTTTCGCTCACTCTCGAAGAGGGATGCGCCGTTTCCCTATCTCTCTTCACTCTTCTTGTTTCACCCCTTTCTCTTCCCGAATAGATCTCCCGTTCACTTTGCTCCGCGAGATTTTGTTTCACAATGGTGAAACCATTGGACGCTAACGATTCGGCGAATTGGTCTTGATCGCGCGCGAATTCACATCTAAATACGCACCAGCACGCATCAACACGCACTACACTGTGGAGTGTGAGGTGTGAGGCAGCACTGTTTGCAATGTGAATTGTAAGCTGACGCTGCCGACCTGCCGACCGACGGCCGACGACGACTGCCGATGATAGTCCAGTCCAGTCTAATTAATTATTGGTACCCGTTCCTCTTGGAAACGTAACTATTCCACAAAGTATAAAGTAAATCTTCAAAGTCATCAAATGTAAAATATGAAAATCCAACATCGGAATGCGAAAATAGGAAAACAAAAATTATAAATTGCGTCAGCAATCCTACAAAAAAATTTGCCGGACAAAACATCCAAACACGTATGTATACACGGTCTCAATGAGTGTCAATGAGACTAGGGATGTATGTACAACATACATACGATTCGGATGTGCACATATACAGGATGAATCCTATAGTTGCAGTCGGTAAGTCATATATCTCTTATGGTAAAACGTAGATACAAGAATTAAAACTCACCCTGTATCGAGATATTCTCGTCTCATTCTGAGTTCACCGATTGATATCGTTCAATTATACATCATGCATATGAAGCGAATGATAAGAAATAATATACATATGCTGCCTTGCGATTATCGCCTTGATAGATCATCATTACGAATATTTACTGAGCGCCGCCGCTACAGTAGAGTCACTGTGCAACTTCGCTCGTAGGGTAAAGATCTCCACGACGGTGACGTACGTTGACAGCTGTCTCAGAGTCCCAGTCCATTAACGTGAGCACCATCGGGATCTTCCGACTCCGTTTCTTCCTCGACTCGTATTCTTCCAGATGGACCTTGCCACTTGTCACGCGAGCCATGCGATCTCGCGTAGCTAACTAGTAGGTTGATAGACAACAGTGGATCTCGGAGCTAATCTGCGTGAAAGTGTAGCTCTGTGTTGCTTCTCGTGTCATAATGGTAAGTAACCTGTGTTGTGCGCTCGCAAAATCTCGTCAATGTTTCTCACGGAAGTCTATCGTGGGAAACGAGTCGACTGAACGTTCTCTTCAATGGCTTTTAAAAATGTCTGCTTTCAGCGCGGTTTGCGCACCGTCGTCGTTATCGTCGATCGCCGTTAAGATTATTCTCTCGTCCGCCCGTGGCAACGCAGTCCAGTCCGTCGCATCCACGTGCAATGTAAATACACCGTTTAGCCATGACTCATACGAACGATGCAGAGCGATACATTTCCATATGATTTGCGACTATTACGAGAATCTCTGGATCGCGGATATGATCGCGACACCCGTAAGTAATGCCTCCTTGCACTGCATCGGACGGATAGTGCACCGAAAATACTAACCGTATTTTAACGGCCATTGTAATTTCACAGAAGGAACGATACTTGGACAACACGTTTAGGAATCCATGTGTAATAAATATGTACTGACGTGCACTGCAACGTGTGGAAACCCCGTTAGTATTTATTCGCTCTGTTCCCTTATGGCTCTGCTTCTCTGCATATCTTCTTTGCAGCATATTCTTGATGTTACAGTTAAGGTGACACTTGGTTTTGTCATGCGGAATAGATCGATCAGTATTATTTTTGGCTCCCTCATCTTATGGGCTCTAGCTACATACTTTTTATTTCTGGATCAACAATCGGTTGGCAAGGATCAGGACAAGGTAAGAAGATTGTTATAATATGCTACAATCCATTGTACAGAGATACAAGACCTGTAATAATTATATCTGAGTTTAGGACAAGGACAAGCTATCAAATCAAATCAACAGATTAGAAAAACAAGTGAAACAACAGATAATTATAAACCAGGAACTTCTGGAAGGAATCAATGAGAGCAAACGCCTTAAGAGTAAGATCAGTTAAAAATAATGTAAACACATTTGGAAGATAAATTGTACGAAATATAAAATTTGTTATTTTAGAAGAATACGATAGGTTAAATGTCCAATTGCCAATAGATGATGCAGAGAAAGATAAACACAAAAAACATGAACTCAATAAGGATAAAAGTATATTATTGCAAAAGATCGAAAACAAAAATAATTGGAAGATATCTAAAAATGAACAGGGGCCGACACAAGATGTTGTCTTATCTGTAATAATATATTTTAATTATATACCAATTTTATATTTAATTCATTTTTCAATGTTTTAATATATAATGTATGAATATAATTTTTATTTAATCTCGAAGTTTTATGTCTTATATTCACAATTTTTTAATCTCAATAGACAGAGGCAGCATACAGTACTCCTTTGAGGCATAAGCTTCCCGATGGATCTCCAATAATAGCTATTTTGGTCGTTTCTTGTAATCGTATTACAGTAGAGCGGTGTCTAAATCAGTTAATTAAGTTAAGACCTAGCAAAGAACAGTTCCCAATAGTTGTATCTCAAGACTGTGATCATCGACCAACTGCTGATATCATAGCAAGATATGGAAATCAGCTGCTACATGTAAAGGTAATCTGAGCGTATTATTATACTCATTATTTATAAAAGAGAATTAATTTTTTTTATAAGATTATGCTTTAACTTATATTCTTATAACGAATAATATTTTTACTACAATCTTTATGATCATTCTAGCAACCTGATCAATCTGATATTGAAATACCACCTAAAGAAAAGAAATTCAGAGGATACTTCAAAATTGCGCGCCACTATAAATGGGCGTTAAATCAAGTGTTTCTAAAGCTTGGATATAGTACTGCAATTATAGTTGAAGGTACGATTAGTGTAGTTAGATATTTATAACCAAATATTTATAGTATTTTTTAATATAATAAGAGTACTATATAAAAAAATTGTGACATAGAGATCTCATAAAGATGGAATGAGATGTTTAAGATTGCTTATGATTTTTACATAGATGACTTGGACGTTGCTCCAGACTTTTATGAGTACTTCCTGGGGACTTATCCTCTGTTAGTGAACGATAATTCTCTTTGGTGTATATCAGCGTGGAATGATAACGGTAAAGCCGGCTTGGTGGACGAACACGCACCCCATTTACTTTATAGGACAGATTTCTTTCCTGGCTTAGGTTGGATGCTTACGCGCGATTTATGGTTGGAGCTTGCACCAAAATGGCCCAAATCGTAAGCATAATTTTATGTTTATTGTAGCTTGATTTATATTATTGATTTATAATATTCACGTTTCTAACAACACACGTTCTTATGTAGATATTGGGATGATTGGATAAGACAGCCGGAACAGCGTAAGAATAGAGCTTGCATCCGCCCGGAAATTTCGCGAACTAGAACATTCGGCAAACTTGGAGTCAGCAAGTACTTCTTTTTGTCCATATTTTTTATTTATATATTTTCTTATACATTTTAAAAATACTGCAGACATATAACCGATCAAAATAGTTTGAGTAAATGTAATCGGCACAAAAATTTGTTTTGTCACTTCTAGCGGTTTATTCTTTGAAAAACATCTGAAATACATCAAGCTGAATGAACAATTTGTGCCTTTCACCAAGATGAATCTATCCTATTTACTAAAAGTAAGGATGTAAATGTCAGATGTGATCTTTGGCAAATACACACACGTTTTACATTTATAATTGTTGTATTCACAGGATAATTACGATATATCTTTCGTCAACCAAGTATATCAGTCAACAGTGGTTAGCTATTCAGAATTGAAAAGTGGAAATATAGTTGCCCCTGGTCCAGTACGGATACCATACTATACTCGTCAGTCGTTTAAAAATACTACTAAATTGCTTGGTTTAATGGACGATTTTAGAGTAATGTATCTTCTTTATTAATCTTTCGTGGTTCATAACTCAACTTTCTTCAACTTTTCACTGCTTTCCTACTTGAGTCGGGTTACTGATGCCTGAGTGTTTTTGAAAGGATTTTTGGGCTCTAAAAAATTTGAAAAAAATCTGGTACAGACTTCCAACATTTCAGAATACGATTTCTACAATTGTTTGACCCAAAACATCTTTCACTTTTTTTTGTACGTTTCGAATTTGAGACAGAATAATTCAGAGTTGAAAATTTGCCTAGATCTTCAAATTCTCGGTTGGACCACGAAGGACTAAGATTCTTCTAATTCGTTTTAAAATTATACTATTGCAAAGTTTCATGTTACAGAGCGGTGTGCCGAGATCAGGATACCGCGGTGTGGTGACGTTTTTCTATAACGGCAGACGCGTGCATTTAGCACCGAGTGCGAATTGGAATGGTTACGATATAACATGGAGCTAACACATGATTATACTCTACAAAGACTTATAGAGTGCACGGAAATATTGCGTGCATCTTTTCTTTGATATTCAACAGAATAAGTGAATATAACGATTGTGAGATAAACTGACAGTGAGATCTGTATTTAAGTTTCTACAGTGTACGGCTATGCTCTGTAGAATTAAGTAGAAGCCGGTGTTACATTCCTCATGTAATCGGTTTGGAACACAATCTTTCTTACAGAAAGATATGTAATATATTTCGATAAGTTTATATATGATTTATGTAAATGAATATTATGTGTGTGTGTGTGTGTGTGTGTGT
>QKQZ01046626.1:0-11556 GCA_003595255.1 Solenopsis fugax
TTTTAAAGAGATTTAAATCTTTTACAGCTTCCTACATTCGCTTATGTGGTCGTAACAGTCCAAACGATGTCTACGGTCAATGTGTATTAGACAATGTCAATAGTGTAAAAAGTATAATTTGCAGTCAAGGGTTACCGGAATTTGATATTCCTCCCATTGAGCCAGTGATTATTGACAAAGTGGTTATTTATGATACAAATAATCTTAAATTGAAGGTCGCAGATTTAAAAATGAGAGGTTTTTGTAATATCGATAAACTCTTTCTTAATAACATATCTTCTGATAAGCTTCGTTTCGAGCTTGCTGCCACATTTCAAAATGTTTCCATGGATGCCATGTATGACTTTGACATACAATTACTGGTGTCACTTGCTAATAAAGGACTAGTTCACGTTACTTCAGGTACATAAGATAGTCAATCTTACATTAAAATAAGACTTAAGTTTAGAGATATTTACTTGAATATAAAAAATTTATAATTTGTTCTTCTTTCATTAAAATTATGTTTTCATCTGCAGAAGAGGTACCCGTAAAGGTGGACGTAGAATTAAAAGAGGTAACCAAGAACGGTAAAACACAAATATATGCATCGAAAGTAAAATCGAAGGTAGATATTACAAAATTTGCTTTTGAATTTAATGACAAAGAAGGCGGCAATTTGTCTCAATTACATGATATTCTTAGCAAAACTGTAAACGACAACTCCAAGGAAATTATAAATAAAATTACACCAGTATTAGAACAGTCAATGTCTAAAACGTTTATATCAATTGCTAACAAAGTAGTTTACAACAGATTTGAGCAATTATTTCCTGATGAAGCATAAAAATGCCTAGAACTTTAAGACTCACTTTGTCGTTTTATGCATATACATCCGATTTAAATAAAGAATATAATTTAAATGTATTATCTATAAGATATTCCAAATATTAATAACAATAAAAACACAGTTATACAAAAAGAGGTTTTTTTAGGATCTGAAGAAATAAAGTGTTTTCGGATGGACTTTTGATCGCTAAAAACTAATTCGGCGGCTAAAGTTGGCTATCGCCTTATAATTTTGAGAAAAATGACTTCAAAGAGCTAAAAACCGATGATTTATAAGACATTGTAGCACCGGCATCAAATTTTATTAATGCCATGCAAAAGTTCTAACTTTTAGCTTTAACATGCGTTTAAAAATTTATAGTACCGGTGCTATAACATTCTAAAAATCCAGAAAAAAATGACCATTTTTGATCTCTTTGACATTTTTTTCAAAATTTTGACTTGGTAGCCAACTTTGGTTACCTACTTGTTTTAAGTGACGAAAATTTTATCGAAAAACGCTTTGTTTATTTAGGTTTCAAAAAGTGTTGAACTGTTACATTAGCAAAATATTGTATTTCATTTAAATTGGTTGTTGAAAGGAAACATCATTTAATTGTTACATATGAATTATTAGCTCAAAAACACAGATTTATACAGAATAGTCAAATAAAAATATGATATATTTTGTACCTCTCCGATACGCTTATCCAAATAAAAATATTAATCTGTTGTATCTGATATGTAATATTTATAAAATAAATATTTAAGAGTCAATGCATACACACACAATATAAATATTAATTATATATGTATGTATATAAACAAAAAAGTATTTCCCTCCTTTCTTCTGTATTACTTATACATATATAATATATATTTTATATATATAATACAGTATATATATATAACATAAACATTATATATGTATAAATAATATAGAAGAAAGGAGGGAACTGTGGAATATCTTTTTGTTTTTTGACAATAACTCAGTAAATATAAATTCAACACAATTCTATACAACCTACGTCAGTTTATTAACGATAGAGTTTTACTAAGTAACCTATAAGTAATTGTTCATCGGGTATGTAGAACAATCGTAATTTACAATTTCTTTAAGAGGAAAAGAGTACGCGTTTGTGAAATAGCAGAGGGGGACTGTGGAATATTAATAACTAATGTCATGAAATTAAGGCACTTTTATTTATAAAAAAATAAATTACTGATCTTTTGTAGATTTTACACATAAAGAAGTGCCACAAAACAAAGTTTTACCAACATTTCATAAAATATGTTTTATTAAAAAAACTGTTTTAAATAATTTTTTGGTTAAAAAATTTTTTTATTTAAAACTTAAAATTTTTTAAATAATTTCTTTGCATTTAATAAACATTATACAATAAGATTATCTAAAATGAGACCGTTTTCAAGAGAGATGCTTACGACAGACGACCATATTTCACCATCACAGCCCATATATAAACATGACTTTATTTGACGAATCCATACACAAATTGCGACGCACATTAAATTCAATAGTATTATTTGAAGTCCACATTTGAAGGCCTTCAAGTTAGCTAAAGTTAAAACATACTTCTCATTACAATTACGTAGAGAGTAGGTGTGAAATTATGAAGCACTTCACACACAAAATTTGACTTTACAATTAGTATGAAAAAATTTAAGAATTGGATTAAAAATCAACTGTGAATTTTTTAAAATATTGCTTGCGGATGCCGACCACTTGGACGGAAACACGACTGAACAATGTGGCTGTACTATATATTGATAAGGATGAAGTGAAAGGTATAGGCCAAAACTTGGACGAAGCAATAAATGAATTCGTCAGCAGAACCAGCTCAGAGCGTCGTAATTGTAAAAATTCGCAATTGTAAAAAAAGGAACAGCAACGAAAAACACAAAATAAATAAATAATAAATGGTTGTTACTTTGTACTTCTCCCTCCCCTTTCGTCAACCAAAAATTCCACATTCACAAAAATTTCTGCTATTTGCAAAACTGAAATTTAGCTTTTATAAAAATATAGTGGTCACTAAAATGACCAGTAATTATCTTACAATGTCTAAATAGACTATAACGAAGTAATTTTAACGGTTTCTCTTAGAATTCAACGCAAATTGTACGAGAAATTATTTCATCATCTCAGATATATGTCACGATCGCCGTCCTTCAATATATGTATTCAAAAAACCGGCCTATCCAGTACCCTACTCCGAATGTTCTACTGTTTTAAACCTGTTTTCATATAAAAAAAATTTAGTTCTTGTCCGCTCTTCCACTTTATATTTGCTGTAAGCTTATTTCGTTCTTGTTGTTTATCAGAAATTAAAGGACAAATACTCACATGCGCTGTGAGCGTTAAAGTGAACACAATCTGTATGACCAAATATGGAATACGATGGCGAATGAAATAAAACAGGAAAAATAAATATAAACAGGCACTTCATTCACTCTACGCACCTGCATCAGAGTAAAAGTAAAAGGAAATTTCCACAAGAAAATAGAGCTTCATTAATAGAAGTTCAATTGCGGTTCGCGTGAAATACGCAGTAACTCGTGAAGATTATTGTGTGGATCATTTCTTGCAGTTTTAGAGCTATCTTACAAAAAAATGTTTGGTACGCTCTTTATTTTCATCCTGACAGTGAGTGCTACAACCACACTACGTAAGTAAAAGTATTTATATTTACTTGTATTATAAATGTACGTATAAATTTTTATATATTTCCATTGCATTCGACTCGAATTAAAAATCTGTCATATTTGCGCGAAGAGTAAAAATGGGATCTTGATCAGGACATAATCAATGTAATATTATTTTTCGACTTATAGATGTGTAATTCATCTTCGTAAAATACAAAGATTTTTATTGTAATTTATTAATGCTAGTTGTATGATGATCTCAAACATAATCACATATTAATGTTACGTAAGTACATGCCTGATGTCGGAGATTGTGATGACTTAATAGTGATATACGTAAACCTGAAAAAAACCAGACGTATTTAAATTGACGGAGAACTTTGTTCCAATCATAATTCTTACGTGTTTAATAGAGGTAACGGAAATTATTAACTTACACAACAATTCCTTATCAGGTATCTATCTGTAACTCAAAGTCACAGCGTAGACTTTGCCGCGAATGTAGTAGAAGCATTTATTTCGCACTTTTAGAAGAATAATACACGAGTCTATATATCTTATTATTTTGAAGAATAATACAGTTTAATATGTGGATTAAACAATAAAAATGTTGCACTTTATGTGACGCACTAAGAAATCTTTACTATTTTAATTCTATTTTGTTCATAACTATACAATTTATGAATTATCATAAGTATATAGTGATTTAAAGTATTAAGTATATCGTGATTTAAAATATTATCAAAATGTTATTTATTTCTTGTCGCAAAGAACTTCGCTATTTTACATTTCTTGCTTGGAATATGCAATTCTCAGATATAGAATAAAAATTCAAACTATTAATATTTCTTATAAGTAATACTAAAGATGTACAATAGATTAAGAAAATTTAAATTTCAATTTATGATAATTGCTATAGCTTAAGTATCTATGTGTGACGAGTTTAAAAAGCTAGCTGAGGCATAAATATTAATATTAGCTGATGGAATCAAAAGTGATTTCTATCTCTATACATGTATGCATAGTATGCATTTATAATTTCAAGTGCATAGATTTTCATCACCAATATTTAACTTTAATCACTGACTCTGTTGAACTTAAAAATTATACGTTGAACTTAAAAATATATTATAGATATAAATTTATATCTATTAAAATTATATTATACCTTTTCCTTTCTCCTTGTAATTATTAACAATTTTAACAAAATTTATAAAATATAATTAATAATGATAATAATTATCTATTATAAGTCATGTATCTATAACTCAATAGTGTAAATATTATTTTAATAAATATGTGTTATGCATACGCAATTATATTAATTATATAGAAATATTTTAAACATTACAAAGTTTACCATACATTAAGGATATAAATATAATGTTCGTTAAACATAAAGGTGAGATAGACTATGTCGTGTTGGTCTGCAGCAAATCTAAAGATCGAATAACTTTTTACAATCTCCAGTCTTTGCAAATTGCGCGAAAGAGAGATGGAGACAACAGATAGTTGCTTCAGCGATTCGACCGCTGGAGGCAGACCGAAAAATGAAGCGAGTGCTACAGCTATCATTTTCACTGATTGTACGCTGGTTGAAAGGTTCCGAATTAGCATCTCTATATTTCATGAGCAATATCATCAGCAGATTTCATCAGCAATTCTGGTTTTTGAGATTATGTCGCTTGTTGCAACATATCACATATCGTTTTAAGATGCGATCAATTTGTAAAATTCTTTGTTGTCATTGGTCAATCGAATGCTGCAAATGCTTTGAAGCATTCGATTGACCAATGACAACAAAGAATTTTACAAATTTACTAACTACTCAAAGAATGTTTTAAAATATTTGTAGCGTCACCTTGGCCGCACCCTTAATCATTAGAGTGCTGTTTCATGCCAGTTAGATCTTTGGAAAATGGAATCTCGCGAAAAAGTACTAGAGTGGGGAATTAATCAATCAGAATTTTTTATAACGCTAAAGAGTATTGTAAGTTACTTTGCTTTTAAACGCGCTTATTGTATCATTTTAGTTAATGGGTTACATACCTTCTCGATGCTGAAAAAATTAGTGATTTTTGAGAATTTTTTTGAAAAGGATTATAAATATATTTATTATTTACAAAAAGCACATGTTTCATTGATTATTAATATGTAAAAAAAATAATTTTTAAAAACTGTTTTGACTTATTTAAGTTGACTTTTATTAGAGCTGCTTTCAGGCTCATCTTTCTAAGTATTTGCACGATAATATATTATTGTACACGCGTCCCGTGTCTGGCTCTCCATTAGCATTATTCCTCATGATTAAGAATTATGTAATATTAGCTAGCATGTGTATTTATTTTTTAATTTTAAATATTTCTTTGTTTGCCTAAATAATTAATTCAATTTTGTAATAATGACCAGCAATATCTATATATTCTGATATGTTATGCTTTTTATGTTGAGTCTTTATCAAATATAAAATTTTTTTCACGGGATATGATTACATAATAAAATATTAATTTGAACAATATTTGAAATGTTTTGCAATAGATATAAACGGTTTAAAAAGGCTAAGAAACGAGCAATTTTGTCATGACGTGTGAAAAAGAAAAAAATTATATTTTCAAAAAATTCCAATTAGAACGTATTGAACCTCACGCAGTCTTCTTCAGCTAAACAATTTTGAATCAATATACCATGAATTACAAAACGTTAATAAAAAGAAAAAAGAAAAACATTGATGTCAATCGAGAGAAAAAAAACTGACAAGAGACTACATAAAACTATCACAAACAAGTATGTTGTAATTGGCCTAATGATGCATATATCTAAACTTCTAGACTAAACATTTTGTATACGAAGTGAATCTGGAAGTTGGTAGTTTAATCAGAGTGAGATGCTTTAAGGGTCTCTCTTTTATTTTTTCACCACGGTAAAATATCGGCTACGAAAGATTCCAGCTTTACTTCGTAGACAAAAAGTTCGGTTTAGATATGTTGTTGAATTGGCCTGCTTGCTGAGCATTTAAATGTGATTAGAGCTCTCATGTTTAGAGTCAATCACGTTATATTCAATTACTTAATAAATATGTTTGTTTTATCTGTTTATTTTTGTATAAACTAAATACACTTATTCAACTTATTTATTTTTTTTTGCAAATTTAACTTAGCGATACAAAGTTAACTTAAAGATTTATATTTTAAAACATTGATATTACTTTGCAAAATTCAACGCGTGTTGAACAAGTGAGAAAAAATCTATTCTTCTTCCTTTTTTTAAGGAGGTATTTAAAATTCAACATCATGGAGAGGA
The DNA here is from genome assembly GCA_003595255.1 of Solenopsis fugax. NCBI lineage: Eukaryota > Metazoa > Arthropoda > Insecta > Hymenoptera > Formicidae > Solenopsis > Solenopsis fugax. Next base: position 6,772 of record QKQZ01046626.1, read on the forward strand.
TGAAAAATAGGACTTTAACTTGAAAAAGGAAAATGTGTCCAATATTTTTAATAAAAACTAATATCACTATCGTGTTAAGCATGTCGAAATCTAATAAGATTTACTATATCTTTTACGTTTCCATTAATAGGCAAAAAATGGTTCATCCTTTATTTTAAATTCATTCTTGTACCCCTGCTTTTTTTCTCTTTCATTTCTTAAAACGTTACATGCCTACTTTTGGAATAGTAAATTATAATTATTATGAATTATTACACAATTAAATATTTTAAATGACAAAATTACAATCTCTGCGATAACAGGCACTCACAAAATAAGCGCAGTGAGTTAATTAATTGGAATGGCGGAAAGAAGACAATAATAAATTTATATGAGTAAATAACTTTATATACCTCTTTTCAGAATGGATAAAAATTTATTATAAGAAGATATTAAGAACAAATGGAATAGCGCATAATATTTTATTCTAGTTAAAAGTATATCAATCATTGTTACTAATTTCAAACTTACTATACCTTAATGTCATTATGTTAGCTGAGTAATTTAAAGTTGCAGATTAAAGAAATAAATTAAATGTTTTTTTTTACAGCTTCCTACATTCGTGTATGTGAGCGTAAAGATCCTAACTATGATCAATGCGTCGCAAAGAATCTCAACAGTGTGAAGGATAAAATTTGCAGAGGGTTTCCGGAATTTAATGTTCCTCCGGGTGAACCATTAAATATTAAGAAAATAGTTATCTATGATACACATGACCTTAAACTTTATCTCAAAGATGCAGCAATAACTAAATTTTGTGATTACGTCATAAACTCCGTCCACACAGATTCTGACCGACTCCATTTCAGTATTGATGTCACATTCAAGAATCTTAGCATGGACAGTTTGTATAACTTTGACATACATATCCTGGTGCAGCTTGCTCATGAGGGACCAGTTGACATTGTGTGTATGTAAAATGTTATTATATTAATCTGATATTAAAATAAAATAGAAATATAATATAATGTAATCTCAATTCATTTCACTTTATTAATAATACCAAAAAATGTGTTTCTTACAGCTAACGTGTCAGCGAAAATAGACATAGACGCAAAAGTGGCAACCAAGAACAATAAAAAAGAAATATACGCTGCGAAAATAAAAACGAATATCTACGTCTTAGATTTTGAATATACGTTTCCTGAAACTGGAGAGGAATTAGTTCAATTGCATGAAGCTATTAGAAATGTCGTAGACGGCAATAAACAAGATGTTGTTGTCGCTATAAAACCAGTAATAGAAAAGAGTATCTCCCAGTTAGTCATCACAATTTTCAACGGCATCACCCGTTCCAATTACGAGAGATTGTTTTCTGAAGAAGCATAAATTTTCAAATTTAAGAGTTAATATTGCAAGATCGCTTCTTATGCACATTTATTTTCAAAACAATAAGATGTGAAGCTTCACATCTTATTGTTTTGAAAAAAAATTTTAGTTATTCTTTAGTTCGACGGCGGTGCATAAGAAGCGATCTTGCAATATTGAATCTTAAAGTGTCAGAAAATTTATGCTTATTTAGAAAACAATCTCTGAATAAGGCTGCACCACTAATTAGATATAGAATTAATTATTTGTATAAATTGTATGTATCGTATTGCTGATTAAAAATGTAACTCTCGTTTTCATTAATTATGGTATATAACATTAGGTAGGATTACGATTGAAAAAGGTTAAGTACAGCCGAAACGTTTCGTGGATTGTAAGACTTCTTCTATATAAGAATAGTTTTAATATACATATATATTTTATATGCTTGGTTTATTGACATTCTTTTAAACTATAATTTGCTTTAGTACACACGAGCCTTCACATCTTATTGTTTTGAAAATAAATTTTGTTACAAATTCTAATAATCAGCGCTTTGAAATTTATTTTAGCTTAACGGGTTATGCCGAGCCAGTAGGATGAAAAAACACGAACTTTTATAAATATTTTTTGAAAAAGAGTATCATACTTTTATATAAAAATATTTTTATTTATATGATTATTGTTTAACGAAGACATTGTAATTTTTGAAAAATATTGATTAGTAATTAAGTTATAGCCGATGTCCGGGAAGCTTTTTCAAAGTATTTGCGGTGATCAATGTTGTACGCAACCAAATTATCTGAAATCAGATATTCAAAAAGATTCAGTTAATTAATATATAAGTTAATCTTTAATCGTTTGATTTTCCGAAAAATTGAATGATTATAAAATGGCATCTGATCAAAGTTAAAATTTAAATTTTCGTACAGAGGACGGACATTTTTTGTCTATAAAAAAAGTACTCATTAAAAAAACTTTCTTTTGTTAGAGACTAGATTTACATGTCTAAGAGAAGCATATAAAAAATTTCAAATTGATCTTTACAGATGTTTCTGAGATATCTTGATCACCGGTTTTGAAAACGTAGTTTTAAGAAAAACCCAAACAAAAAGAACAATTTTGCTGAAATACAGATCTGGAAATAATTATATAATAATGAATCATTAAAAAATTTATGTTGGACGTTTAAACTCGTTATTATAAAATCAAATCTTTATACAACAGTATCATAATGCTTGAATGTACTTACATAATAATTTTAACTCCTCAACATAAGATTATTTTCTGATTTGTATCTAGCTAAATTTTTAGATATTACAGTAAAATTGTTCTTTCCGTGCATTTAAGGTTTCAAAAGTTTACTAAATAAAAAAATTTAGAAAAACGGCTAACCGGTTGAAAGCGAATCTTAATGCTCAATAATAATTATATAAATAAATTTATATACATTTACAAATTCTCCGAACTGGGCGTCGCATGTTTGTTGGACTATAAAATGCAGTTGTTAGGAAATAGAAATGTAATATCACAAATTAAATTGCTTGCCAATAATAATTTTAATAATTTTGATCCCTACAAGCATCTCAATAATTTTCCCTATTTAGAAAACTAAAGAATTTAATTAGAATACAATTTAACGACTTTATATGAGCAAATAATAAATTACAGATGTTATCTGGTTAAAATATTCATTTATTCGAGCGAAAATTTTAATAAAAATGTACGTTTCGACTACACAGAGTCTTCATCAGCGTCTTACAATATTTTAGTGAACCATGGTTTTGACAAAAAACACAAATCTATTAAGTACAATGTAAATCTCATTCGCGCAGAAGTAATAGTAAGTTGTCAAAGTGATAAAACTGATAAATTTCTTCGGCATATGGTCAAGATTAAAATTTCGACATTTTAATCTTGATCATGCCGAAGAAATTTTTAATAATTCGATTTTGGACATGGTGTTGTCTGGGAAGTTATTAAAGTTTAAAGTTACAGTACCTCACAAAAGTTTCAATAAATAATAAAATTTGTAGAATAAATTGAGAAAGCAGAAAAATTGTTTTCACATTAAATATTTATAAATACTAATTAATATTTTCTGTATATTTTCAAAAAGTAAAAAAACGTTATAAATAATATCCTTAGTTATCACAATGAATTAATACTAGCACAATCATTAACGTAATAATTTGATCATCAGCACGCTATCACTTGTTTTTATAGATTCAGTTTAATTGCGTCTCCCACTCTTTTCGTTACACAACTATACTATGTAGATAGAATGCGTCATTTGCTCATAGTTCTTAACCTTGAAATATATTTCTTCATCAACATATATTTTTTAATTTCCTTACTTTTTATTTGTTTTTTTTACAAAGAAAGAATATAAAAAATAATGTGACAATGTTAAGCTCGTGTAAGTGAATAACAATAAAGGTAAATTAATGGGCCTTTTGAAGAGCAGATTAAATGGTAGAGAATGCAATACATATTTATTCCGAAAAACTATATTAAAACATATAAAAATATTATATTAAAATACCACAGCATTTCTTTAATTCAAATATAAACAATACATAATAGAATAGATACATTTGACAAGTAATTTATTCTTTTACATAAATAATCGTATTTATTAAAACTTTTGAGCGGTGCTTTATATTTTTATACTTTTATTCGATATCGATATTTATCTGGAATTCTTGTTAATGTGTCTACTGCAAAATACAATATAAAACTACTAATGTAGTAAAAAATTTAGTCACAATTTTGTGTAGTATTAGTTTTATTATTCTTTTTTCTTGTAATATTTTGAATATTTTGTTAGTATGTTTCACATCTCCCATCTCAAATATGTTAAACATAAGATAATACTACAATAGTACGACTACAATCGCAGATCAGTAATAATAATCAAATGTTTCATATATGTAATTGTAACAAATGCGAAAATGCATTTTAAATATTTAATTAATTTGGCTTTAATAAATCAATTTAATAATATCTAATGTCTAGATTAATTATCTTTTTCTTTGAATTAACTTTCTTTGAGCTGTCTCTCTCTCTACTTATTACCTAACAATGAGCAAAACAATCTAGTGAGAAGTGACTTATCGATTCTACATCGAAATAATAGGGGAGACCGGGACTATTCGGAGAAATGGAAATATGTTTTTATGGGTACATGTTAAAAATTTACTTTAAATACTATAAACGCGTCCCAATGTAACGACGCCGTTAAGGCGATGCTGAAGTCGTCTGTATACGCGGAGCAAAAAATCTTTTTATTGAAGACACGGATTGAAGAATCCTCTTACAGAATCAAAGTACAGATAATAACGAAGGCCGATGCATAAAATTTGATGTGAAAAACGAAAAAAATTATAAAAATATAGTTATGTTAGTCAACATTTGCTATGCATAGAAATTTGAGAC
>QKQZ01046627.1:0-13629 GCA_003595255.1 Solenopsis fugax
TGATCAAAAATTTGCGCGTGCTGGCGAATGATCGTTCAGTGTGTAAAGGCAAGAATTGTAAGATTCAAATACATCAAGCTTGCTTCTAGCTCTGTTCTTTCCATTCAGACACGTTGCGGCATTCATTCGGCGGCGGCGGCGGCGGCAGCAGCAGCAGCAGCAGCAGCAGCAGCAGCAGCAGCAGCAGCAGCAGCAGCAGCAGCAGCAGCCGGTACGCACGCATATACCTATACGTATACGTATATGCGAACATCGCGAGAAGAAAGCGCGTCCGGTTCGTGCTTCGTCCTTTAAAACGTGTGTTATTTTCTTGGGGATATCCAGCTCCAGTAGAGAAAAACGGATAGTAGTGATCGCGCAGTCCTGATATCTTCCTGATTCCAAAGTGGATCAGTCAAAGATAAGAAGGAGAAGAAGGAAGGACGAGATGACGTGATATGCCAAGCGAAGAGGAATGCCGGCGTGTTGAGGCGGATCCGTTCATTCCTCTTTCCCTGGTGGAGATCGTCGTCGAGTGTCACGGGATGCGACCCAAGTATCGGGACGTCATCCAGACGGGTTCGAACGACGGCTGGCGATCGACCAGGCTGTTCTGACGATCACCACGACCACGACGGTCGTCGATTCGTCTCTCCGTAGATCTCGTAAGTAGAAACAGCCGGCACACACAGGCTGCGTGCGGCTAGGAATCACACCGGATCTGTATGATCTGAAATCCGGATTGATTCGATATCAAAGTAATATCCCGTTGGAAAGTAACACTATTAAACTTTTTATTTCACATAGCTGCAAAGCGCTTCGTATATAACGGTAATCCAGAATCCGCTAGTATCGAGACTTAGTTTAATAGGTAGGAGGATGACTTTTTGATGTACTCGTAAAAGTTTCAAGTTTTACTAATGTAAGTTTCTTAATTCGCGATGTCTACTCTATCTCTATCCCATTCCTACTCGAGACTTTTAAGGAATCCGTTGGTGGGTATCGTGTTTTTTTTTTTTNTTTTTTTCAGATCTCTTCTCGACGAGTGATTAAAAAGCTTGAAAAATACTAATTAAAAATTAATCAATCAATTAATCAAAAAACCTTCACAAGGAGAGATATAAATTTATGTAACGAAAAATAAATAATTAATAAACATAGATTTAAAACTAGAATTTAAAACGTAGGAATTAGAGGATGTGTACAAATTATTCACTCATCAAAGAATTCACGTCGTGACTATAGTAGCCATGAGACTGACGAAATTCTCATGACGCAATTAATTATCGATCGTTCTGATGGTTTCGTGAACGAAATGACTGCCTGAAGGAATTACCGTTAAAGCGATCGTGACCTCAATCTACCTTTGCTGGATTCTGTATATAGATCCGCGTTTCTGCAATTATACGTGTCTAAATAATTTGATTGGATTTGTTTGAATCGCATTTCGGAATCAATAATACAACAGATAAAGATTAAAAAATTTATACTTTTGTCTTGATGATAGATCACACTTCGTGATCGCCCTTCACGTTTCAAAAGTAAGAATCGTGCGATCGCGAAGGACTGAGCGTTCTCTACGTTTTTTTTTTTCTTTTTTCTCTCTCGGAGAAATCGGGAACTGTGCACGCATCGTATGCCCGGTGCATAGAATTTCGTCGAATACCGTTGATCACGGACTCACGCTACAAATTATGAAAGTGTGTGAAAGTATGGAGAAGAGTTAAATATGTGCAGCTCTTGTTCGATCGGCTATCACATGATTGTACTCTTTAATAACCCAATTCAATCGGTTTTAATAATGTTAATCAAGAAAACAAGCGAAGGATTCAATTTCCGTTATCGACAAATAATGAGAACGCGCGATAAATGCATACAGAATAAACTGCCATTTTACCATGTTAATCGACAGATTTTATAACGAATGACCTTGATATGTCTGTAACGAGTCGTCGATAACAGAGCTGGTTTTCATTCGTAACAATTTTTTTATTCTTAAATTCTTAACATTGTAATAGTTTTAACGTTTTACAAATTTTTCTGCTAACTCTGAAATTTGTTAAGCACGTCGTTGCCGAATCATATCTAATTAATTATCATTTGTTCTATTACTTTTAATTTGCAGAAATTAAATAATTAATTCAACTATCGAAGGACAAGCGCGATTTTCTCGCGCTAAATTGCTGTTCTTACATGTATAATTTATGATATGTATACGAACAGAAGAAATAGGTTACAAATTGATAATAATATTAACATATAATGCATTATGACGCAAGAGAGATATGAGGAAATTATAATATAGCATGTTGTTTGTATTGATACAACGCTGATTTTTCATCGTCAGGATGATTATTATTAACGTTTGGACAATTTATATTATAAATATTAAAGAAATATTTAATATATTTATAAAACGCAAAACACTCTAAAAATCTAGAGTATGTTCTTCCTTTCAAGGAAACATTACGAATCGTTTCTAATTCTAAAAATAAATGTGTTTTAAATAAATTTTCATAATATTAACCAGGCCTTTTTTGAGGCGCAAACAGAATTTCACTCTCTAATTTCTCTAATTGAAACAAATTTTAATTTTTTAAACTAATGATTTTAACAATTGAGTTAAACAACTACTTAGTAATATAGAACAGATATTGAAAAATAACCTTCAATTTTTTTTTAGTTTCTTTGAAAGCGCCTAGAATAGTAAAAGAAGGGCTGATAGAAGAATAAAAAAATCTAGTGGGCCTAGGCGAAGTAAGCAAAAATTATGTGTACCTATGAACGGTTAAAACATTTTTAAAACAGGCATTTCTAAAATATAGTTGCTTAATCTCACAAAAGCAATAGAATTCGTTTCTTTTAATAAATTCGTTTAATCAACATTTGCAAATTAAGAGACTCTAAATCTTTTCTTCTTTTTAAATAACTATTAGTACTCATTTTCTATGAATATTTACTATGAAAGGTCACTATCACCTCTTCAATTCACGAAGACTAACTAGTTTATTAACTTATTCGGATCTATTCAAAGATATGCGATTATAATCAAGGTTGCATTATTTTCTTGAATAAGAGTGTACAAATGCAACTGATTGATAATATCGCAATTATGGATTATACGTATATCGGTTCCAATCGTCACGTTTTCTGGAGATAAGGTGTAATTTTTGCTCGTGTGAAAAAAATGACGCGTGTAAAGGCTAATATGCACGACTAAGCTTGACCCCCGGCTCTCTTCTCAGTAACGGTTGTACAATCCAAGTATCACAACCTGACATCCCCGATAAAGTCGGTCGTAGCGCAGCAGGCGAGTCGCGCGTAATGTTGCACATTGCGTCTTCACGTGTATCATTGTTGAATAATATGACAGAATCTCCAAAATGCAATATAAATTAATTTTTCATATCTAGAACTATCGGCAGCGATATCATCTCGGAAAGTGTCACGATTTATGAGAAATTTTACATCTTTTGTTATTCGTTTCTTAAAACTCTATCGTAAAATTCATGTAAAAGTCACTTACATGATTTAGACAAAAGCTAGATAACGTTGGTAGCGACGTAACACGAAACGAATGCACTGATATAAATCTTCATTATTGTTATAGCAAGAATAAAAATTAAGTAAAAATTAAGTTATTCGAACGTGAAAGTAGCATTGTCATCGAGAAAAGACAATTGTCGAGAGAAAGAGAGATATATTTTGAATCTCGCGCGTGCAGTTATATGCAGTTATTGCAATAGGAAAGAAAAAAAATAAAATAAAATGATTGCTCGATCGCCGCGTCTGCCTCCGTCTGAGACTCGCGCCTTTCGTCGCAAACGATCGGATAAAAGCCGACTGGCACCCATGTCGGTCGAATCAAGATTGCATCCACACGAGAAGGATCGTGTGCAGTTATCCCTCGACGAGATGATGACGTGCGTGCGGCCTGCAATTTAAAGTGCCATTTGCTTCCTGTGGTAGGGAACAACGTCCTCGTTTCGACATTCAATGCAGTGCCGTTAAGTATTTACGTATAACCGGCTTAATTGTCACGGCATAATATGAAAAGTGATTCGCTAAACTACGCGTTTATGCGCAAACACATGGTCGGCAAGAAGGAGAGAAAAAGGAAGAAAAGACAAGAGCGATACAAGCTAAGAATAGCGAGTTTTATCGGAGCGTGACGTCCTCCAGGCCGCGGTTAAAGTGAATTTTAGAGACATTGAAAAATGGGAAATTGGAAAGTATAATAAATACAAAGATAAAAGATAAAAATACACGACTATAAAAAAATAAAACAAATAAATACGCATGAAAATATGAACGCGTTTTTACGAATTTATTTATAATACAAATTTGTTTTTCTTCAAATTTAATTTCTTCAAAGAAATTAATTAAATTTTCTAATATTTTTAAAACATTATTAATCTATTTTTCCATTTTCTTAACAAATGTGACATGATACAAGGAATATCTCAAATTATCTAAAGTGATATTAGGCAATGACATTTGTTCTAGTTTTAAATTGTTTGGAAAGTGTGAAGAAAACCAGAGATAAACCAAGTATCTCTCGATAGAATCGAGAGATTTCAAATGTGACTTTTATGGCCACACGTGTACGCGAAAGTTCACAATACTGCAGGAACGGGATCAAAGCATTCGCTTTCGAAAAGTGTGTGTGTGTGTGTGTGTGTGTGTGTGATGAAGTCAGCATGAGTATTTTTACAGAATATATTATACAATAAATAAATTACTCTATTATAAGCAACTATTTGTTATGATATTGAAATTTGGTGAAGACTATACGTTTAAATAACTACAAAGACATTCATACAATTCAAGTATACTCATCTCGAATATAATGATGTCACTCGAACGTAACAGACGTATAGATGTGCATGGCACGTTCGCTCGTTGTGAAATAATATCTACCGGTTCATATATCATCAAAGTCATTGCGTGATAAAATCGATTCTGTTCGAACTCGAATATTATGTTTTCAAAACTCCGATGTGTACTTGTGCTCCAGATTCGACATTGACTTATTAATTACTTTGCAGTAGATTTTATAGTTCTTTTCGAATTATATAAAAAAATGTAAAATAACAGATTTAGTCGATCCCAGCTCGAAGCTAGTTGCTATTACTGCTATCGCATGATGCAACGGATTCTGCGAAATTTATCGGCCCAAGCAAAAAAACCGTAAACCGTTCGTTTAAACTTTGCGGATATTGTAACTGTACGCAGCATAAGTGATACATAAATTTGCATGGAAAATTAGATCCGGCGAATTATAAATGTGCTCTTAAAATATTATTGCTTTAATTTCCGGTACTATATTCTATTAGAGGAATATTTTTCCAAGAAACTCACCCCATCTCTACATGATATATAAAAGTAATTAAAGTACAAGAAAAAGTAATAAAAGTAAAAGTAAAAGTAATTAACTTGGGATTAGATAAATATTTTAAATTGGTAGTCTTAATTACAAATTGCCGAATATCTTATTACGTCTTATCGACATTAAAATGAAATGAGAAATAGTACAATAGAATTTTTGAAATATTTTGAAGATAATTTGATAACATTATACATATTTTATTATTGTTGCTTTATTTAATTTGTTTTCCATTAGTGATTAGACGTTAAGTTAACTAATTGTAAGAATTATAATTAAAATTCTTTTAAATCAAAATAATTAGAGAAATTGAAAATATATTCGTAATGAATGTTTTCTTGTAAAGTCATTATTGATTATCAACATTATTATAACATTTAATTTCTTTCGGAGATCGATATTCTACGTATAATTACGAATGTTATTAGATTACATCTCTCTCTTAGAAATATCTAAAGTAATATATATATGTGTGTGTGTGTGTGTGTGTGTGTGTGTGTGTGTGTGTGTGTGTGTGTGTGTGTGTGTGTGTGTGTGTGTGTGTGTGTGTGTGTGTGTGTGTGTGTGTGTGTGTGTGTGTGTGTGTGTGTGTGTGTGTGTGTGTGTGTGTGTGTGTGTGTGTGTGTGTGTGTGTGTGTGTGTGTGTGTGTGTGTGTGTGTGTGTGTGTGTGTGTGTGTGTGTGTGTGTGTGTGTGTGTGTGTGTGTGTGTGTGTGTGTGTGTGTGTGTGTGTGTGTGTGTGTGTGTGTGTGTGTGTGTGTGTGTGTGTGTGTGTGTGTGTGTGTGTGTGTGTGTGTGTGTGTGTGTGTGTGTGTGTGTGTGTGTGTGTGTGTGTGTGTGTGTGTGTGTGTGTGTGTGTGTGTGTGTGTGTGTGTGTGTGTGTGTGTGTGTGTGTGTGTGTGTGTGTGTGTGTGTGTGTGTGTGTGTGTGTGTGTGTGTGTGTGTATGTGTGTATTACATATCATATAGTAGTTTGATAAAATATTTATTGTCTTGCAAAATACACTAAAATGTATAGACATTTTTGGAGAATATAAATTTCAATTGCAAAGCCTATCTATGAATTTTTATATCGAGTAAGTACTTGCACATTTAATTTTTATAATAATTTATTAACATGATAATTTTTGTGAAAGAATCGTAAATTATTAATGTCCTTATTCTTATATATTAATTACAAAGAAATCATTATCATCGAAACAATCGTAATAATCAAGCAGATTCATGGTGTGACAATGCGCAGGTAATTACGAGTGTCGCGTCAATTAATCGACGTATTTAATTATCTAACTTGTATCTGCTATTATGCCAAGTAACACATGGTGCCATATTGTGTCGTGTAAAACATAAACGGGCCCCGGAACCGTGTGGCACCGATGAGAACGTGCTGCATTGAATCAAAAGAGTTCACGCCGTACTCGATATACGTGTGTGTGTGTGTGTGTGTGTGTGTGTGTGTTGTGTACGACCAATTGCAGACGATATTGCACGACAGAATGCTATCTCGCTCTCGAATCGTGAAGATCGACGATGGGACGAGACTGGTGAAATCGTCCGTTATAGAGCATCCCCACCGTTCTACTCGCGCCGCGATCCATCCTTCTCTCCCTATCCCCCTTTTTTTCTCTTTCCTCTTCCCCTCGTACAATTAGGGTTAATTAGCACGCGTAAGCGAGAAATCGCAATTGGAGCAGGCGAACGTACGAGCCAGCAGTAGCAACAGTAACAGCATCACTCGCTCTCTCTACTCGACTTTCCACAAAATCGTCCTCGCTGGACTGCACGCATATGTCGTCATTCCTCCCGTCTTTCTCTTGAGCGACCACTGAAACCGGTCTAATTTCAATCATTTCAATTCTTTAGACTGTGAAAGACTGAAGATGTTGTATAAAATCGTATTGAAATAACACGATAAAAGAACGCAAGCATCATTAAATTATCGTACATGAAACAAACGTGAAGAATAGCCTTTTCTTTCTTTTTTTTTCTTTTTTTGGAAAATAAATCTATATTTGTTACGAAATTTGTTTTTAAAAATGTTCACTTTTCTCTCGTCACTAGAAACATTAGTTAAAATTGTATTGTAACTTATTAAGAATTTTTGTTATTAGCAAAAGTTATATATATATATATATATATATATCTCGATATCTTAAGTCGCTCTTATGTGTCTTATATGTGTTTCATGTCGAAGCATGAACTCATCGAAAGTATGCCGACTGTTATTGAATCGCCTCGGTACCTTGTGAAATTCAATAGCTATCAGAGGTTTTATCGTCGATTTAAATAATACTAGCGATTTCGTGGGATAACTTCTTTAACGCTTTCCATCCTTCTCCGTAGTGTGGTTAGCAATGAAAGAAGAAATCGCGGAGGTGCAACGGAATTACATAAGATGCGGAATGCAGATGCATCCTGCACGCGTAATGAGTCTTTAACTTCGTGACCCCAAAATATTTTTTTGCTTTATAATGTCATTAGATAATATAAACAAACGAGAATATCATCAGAATATCATATTCAATTTTGTGCAAAAGATAATTAAAATCCGCACGAATTAAATCTGGCGAATCGATATTTTCTCTGTACAAGTCTCGAAATCATTTATATTAACGGAATTGTCAGTCACAAGCCTGTGACTCACTATATATCTCGTACATGCAACATTGACGAATAATTTATCGGCGACTGACGCAAGCGGATAGAGGATTATGTATATTCGACGTGGAGGTGTACACACACGCACGTGTACGCACGCACACTTTGAGAAATTTTACCGTATAGAAAATGCTCACGCGTGAGATAAACGCATTTTTTTGAACGAGAAAGACGAAGGTTCGCGGGTGTTTTTTGATCGAGAACCTTGAAATATAATCACAATTGTGACAAGGATGTATATTTATTTAGCGATATTGCGATTATATTAATGCGTGATTAAATGTATGAAAGGATTAATTTTCCAATAGAATCTTATCAGCGATCTTGAGCTCGCACGCGAATATACATGAGCGCCGTGCTATCGAACATTTGCAGTATTAATCAGGAGGCGACAAACATAATTGCTAACAAACATAGTTAGAGAAATAGGCTATTTTTGCAAATATTGTGTGAGTAAAACGTTCAACTTTGTTTACTCGATAAAAAAAGCTGTGTATTAAAGTTTTAGTAAAGAGATTTAAATTTCATTTTAACAATAAATGTCGAAATTAATTATTGCCGTTATTACTGGCTAATGTTGTTAAATTTTATCTTAAATCTTTAAATCTTAAATCTTGCCTTTATTCACTTCTCAAAAGAAAAAGAGAATTACTGCTAGCGATGAAGAGAGACATTATAGAGAAGTAGTTTTACTATACTATTAAAGAATTTCCTTCAATCTCTTAGAACAAGAAGCAATATTCGTTTATTTTTTATCTCATCAAACGGAAATTCTCGAAAAGAACGAGACAAATTTTGCTTGTCCACATTTTCGGCTTGTTATTAACCTGCTTTCTCTTAACACCGTGTCGTCGTTGCCTGTAAATGTAAATCCTGTCGCTGTCAGCGTTGATCGTAAATAAATGTTAAACTATTTTGGGATATCTAATCCGATCCTTTCTAGTTCAGTTTCTAGCATGTGCGTAATCTAACTTATTTCGACACTATTTTATTGCAATCATAGACATTTCTTTTTTAATTTATAATATGAACAAAATATAGTTATTGTGTTATTCAATATCGCTGAAAAAGTTTTATTTAGCATTATGATGTCAAAAATAATAATCTTGATCATGAATAAGGATTAATATGAAAAGTTTGCAAGTTTGGAAAGTCCGAAAAGTAGTTTATTTAAACATTAATAAAAAAAAGTTCAGATCTACTTACAGTGAAAAATTTCAGAAAAAAATCAAATTTCTCTTTTGATAAAAAACAGATAAACACAGTTTAATCTAATGGAAGGGTTGTATCATATGATGACGATTAAATCGATATGAACGCGTTCGTTCCGCGCAATTTGCGTTCTGGCCGGCCGGTCCGCTGTTGTGCGGGATTGCTAATTCCGAACGGGACGATAAGAACGGTGCCTGAATTAAACGGGAACGAGGTGGCATCGCGCTCGCACGTACGCGAGTTGCACTTTCATGCAATTGCTACGTCATCGACCTTACCTTGGTCATTACAACTTAGCACATGATGACAGATTAAATAAATCATCGTTAATAATCCCTCGAATGTGAATAACTCGAATGTGAAATTTATTTAAAAAAATAGGATATTATGATAAACTAATGTTACAAAATCGTCGAATAAAAATTGCACAAAAAAGTGCATAAATTTGACGATTAGATACACTATGACAGACTTTCGATGCATACTAATTACCAGTTTAATTGTCATATATTGACAATTTTTTTAATTGTCGCTTTGCGATATGCGTTGTATGAAAAAATGGTACTTGTGTGACTGAAATTAATTGTAAGAAAGAATATATTTTCTCATCTCTCTTCGTAGCAATATCCTTGTTAATATTCTTATAAAGTTTGAAAAGAAATTAATAATGTTCCCGTAGATTTAACTTTATACTTTTTATCTGTATGCTTCTTTTACTGGAAGGAAAGAGAAGTTGTTTTTTGTGTACTTGTGTTTTCTTCCAATATGTCTCTGTATATTGATAGAATTTTAATTAACATGTAGACAGAATGGTTATCGATTAAATTATTGTTCTATTAAATACCGAGTATAATATTTCATAAAAGTAACAAATACGAAACAATAAAATAAACGTAGCAGAGGTAGAATCTTCAAGGAAAATCCTAGGTTGTTGTGGTTAGACTTGATCCTGAGAGTCCGCCATCATCGCCTATGTTTAGAGGGAGAGGAAAGGAAGAGACTAGAGACGAGGGGAAATATCGTCGGGCAAAAGGCTCGAGGTGATCAAGAAGGGAGGAGGTTAGTTGGAGCGAGGTGCAAAAGGTGAAAAACAGTTTGCCATCAGCATAACCGGTTCCACGTATCTCTGAGCGGGTCTTGCGCTCTCGCTCTCTCTCTCTCTCTCTCTCTCTCTCGTTCTCTCTCGCTCTCTTGAAACTCGCCTGATCCGACCAACGGGGTTTCGCCCGACAGGGTCGCTCGCTTTCTTGATGATAGTCGAGTACTGGCTACCGGTAGCGGGTGTCCTTATACAGTTAAAGACATTATCTCGTCTCTTGCCCTAAATTCTACTGACTAGTCATGGATTATTTCATAGCTTCCGTCTCGTTCATTTGAATAAACTCACAAATAATTCGCTTTATTTCATTTTCTTTGAAGAAAATGACTTGCCACGTTGCCAAATCAAAAAAGAGCATCGCGATAGTTCAATAAATATGTAAGATTTTATACTCGATTTTATACTCTTGTTACCTATTAAATTGCATAGAAATGCACCTATTAAAATCTTAAATTTTATTATATTTACAATAATTATTAAATTATTCGCATCTTTTATTATAAAAATCGATTAATACGAATTAAAGCTTTCGTTAAATTCCTAACAAAATTGTTGGCAAATAAATTTGTATCAATATTTCCAAGATCTGAATAGGGACAAGAATACAAAATTTGTCATTTAAATAATAAAATAATTAGAATAAAATTTTGTCAATGACTATGACGATCGTTTTATGGGGTTCATCATCAATCGACACTTGTGGACGACGAGCTCTTTTCTGTTTCAGATTTAGTCTCCTTACAACGAGAAAGAGGATACGATTAAGTAAAATTCAACGGGGATTCAACGATCCAGCCGATCGTCTAGGCGGTGATCGGGAAGGTCAGCAAGAGAAAACCTAACTAGCAGCAGGATGACAACGATACAGAGCTGTGGCGGCAATTCATCGAGATGCGCGAAACGTGCGTTCGTCTTCGTATTTGCCTGGGGACTGCTGATGATCGCGGCGATACAGTTCCGTCACTTGGAAAACAGGGCTCTACGTCAGGATGGTGGCCCTACGGGGGCCGAGGATGGCATCGGTAACCTGGTAGAGATCGACGGCTCGATCAGTAATGTTAGAGGTGCGAACCGTGATTCTTCAGGAAGTTTGAGTCTGTCCCGATATCTCTTGCAAAGGTCGTCACTGGGCGACCTCACCAACTCTGGCGGAAACGCTGCTCTGCTTACCACTCTGACCACCCTCAGAAATCGTTTGGAAGCGACGACAAGCGGTCCACTTGACCTGGAACCGATGCTGGACAAGAGACCGGCCAAAACCGAACAGCAATTGATCGAGGAGATCGCCGAGAGAATACCGAGCCTACCGCTGAGCGATTGGTCGAAAAATAGCAGATTAACAAAACGGGGAGGCAACGAGAGTTGCGCGAAATACCCGCAGATCTACGATTTGGAATTTAATAATATCTATTGGCAAACGTTGCGAAGCAGCAACGGCACGTTCCAATTTTTTGGTGCGTTTTACGACAATCGGAAATTATCCAAGATTGGACCGGCGGTAAGGATCGTTGGCATGATCGATCGAATCGAACCGATCGTAAAGACATATTGTCAATTATGGTACGATGGCGAGAGCGAACCGAAAATCATCGAAACGCTCGAATACAAATACATTTGGTATCCTAAATGGGGCAATTATAAGCAAGGTATCTATCAGCCATATGTGATAGCGTGCAGGGTACCGGCGCAAGCATACGGTGGTAAACCACCGTCATCCGTTTCCATAGTCGAGAAACGTTGCGACACGGCAACCAATCATCTTCGAGTGATTTACAACAAGCCCGAACGCAAGAAGGACTTTGCGGTGTGCGTGAAAGGTTTGGACTTTCTGCACGAGGATCTGTCGGTACGGCTGGTCGAATGGATCGAGCTGATCAGCCTCCTGGGTGCCGACAAGATCTACTTCTATGAGTTGCAGGTGCACCCGAACGTGACCAAGGTGCTGCGGCATTACCAGCGCCTGGGTATGGTGCACGTGACCCCGTTGACTCTACCAGGCGGACAGCCTAACGTGCCCGCCTTTCAGCACATGTATCTCACCAAGAAGACCAATCACAAGCGACAGAATGAGCTAATACCCTACAATGATTGTCTGTACAAGCACATGTACGAGTACGAGTATATCGCACTGCTGGACGTCGACGAGGTGATTATGCCCGTGAAGGACGCGACCTGGCAAGAGCTGATGCGCCGGGTGTTGCCCAAGGCCCTGCAAATACGGAACGAGACTCGCGCCTCGTATAACGTCAGAAATGTCTACTTCCTCGACGACCTACTGCACTCTCACGGTTACTTCAAGGACATACCCAAGTAAGTAAGGTTACCACCACTTTCACGCGCCGCGCCGCCGTCCGCCTTTGCGTTCCGTGAAGGGAACGCAAAGGTGGACTCGTGGACGCAAGGCAGTTCGCAATTGACTATTTATCGGCCTCACAAATCTGTTTTTGCAACGTAAATTCACAAAAATTGTAATCATGAAGGAGGATTGGCAAGTTGAATAATCGAATATACATGTCTTTCAAGGAAAAATTCACATATCTCACATACATACAAGCAATTTTATTTAACGTTATTAATAACATTATTACATTGTTGCTTTTTCCTTATTTCTTGTCGTAATGATTGCAAGATTTAAAATATTTAATTCGTAATTTGCTAAAGTAATATTTTCCGTTTAATGTTAAAATTGTTGAAATAATTTTGGAATATGAAAAATTTCTCGTCTCACAATTTTGCTAGAAAAAAAATGTTTTCAAATTTATAGCAAATCTATAGAATAGAATTTATAGTTAATTTTGATTTCCGTCTTCCACTGATATCATCTTTGCCAAGAAATTTCAGTTCACAAGAAACGTTCTTCTTGATAAATTGGAAAATTTTCTTTGTAGGTACATGCACATGCTTCAACATGTATACCGCTCGAAAAACTTTACGAAACCAAACCAATACATCAAGTGCTTCCATAATCCGGAACGAGTGGTCACTCTACACAACCATTTTCCGCTGGCATGCCTGGGTGCCGGATGCACCAGTTACCCCATCGAGACCGAAGATGCGCAGCTGCAGCATTATCGCGCCGACTGCGTGCGATCGCTAAAGAAAACTTGCGTGGAATATCGGGAGAACAGCGTAATCGACACGACGATATGGCGTTATAGAGATAAACTGATCAGGAGAGTCACCGACACCTTGAAGACGCTCGGCTTCTTCGGCCCGAGATAGCGTCAGAGATTGATCTCCCCTTTTCCTTACTGTCGTTTATCTTTCTCTCTCTCTCTCTCTCTCTCTCTCTCTCT